>JAOEHI010032244.1:0-24127 GCA_025447815.1 Percopsis transmontana | reverse complement strand
TATATTATATATATAGTATCTTGTAATTTCAAGTGCCAAAGACGCATAAAAATTCAACACCAAAATTGGAACGCAATGCAAATTTCATATCCAGTTGATTGTATTAGAATTTCTATATCATATTTATTTTATTTGAGCTGGTGCAATAAGCTTTTATCCCCCGAAAAGAGAGTTTAGAAGAGTCTTTACTGCTATCTAGTGGCGTAGATGCAGCAGTGCCAATAATAACGGCGACGCCTGTCGCCTTATGTAGCTGGTAATAGCTAATGTGTGCATTGTTTAAAACATTAAAAAGCAGACTTTTTGGGAAACAATTTCCTTGGAGGCTTAGGATAATACATCAGGGTGGTTAACAGTAACTGGCTCTACAACACTGTCTGTGTTGTCCTTCTGACCAGTGAGTCAATCAGGCCGGAACCTTCTGTTCATTAAGCCCTAAAGACCACAGGGTGCATTTGTGAGTTATGCTATGGTTGATGTGTAATAGTGGGAGAGTGTGTATGTGTGCACATATCAGACACTGTCCTGCTCCTGTCGGTCTGCTGCCCTGCTTTGCAGCTGTTGTGTGGAAAACTCAATAAAGATTTTAGCGACCTAGTTAGATTAGTGCTCCCAAATAGTCCCTATCCTCTTCTTCGTCTGCGTTTACTGCCAACACAGCTGGGTAACAGGCTATTGTCTGTTAAACGGTGTGTTTTATAGGCAAGCTGCACCATGATTAAATAGTATGTTGTGCAGAAACATGTTCACAAAGCACTGAATAGAATGTGTGTTTAAGGGGTAACGGTATGTTACATAACTGAAGGAATTTGGCCCAAAGTCAACTATGTGACCTTGAGTCACCTCCTATTCAGTCCTCTTCTCCCCTCTCTATACCTCTGGTCATTGATGCTGTCCTCTCCTCCACCGCCCTTGTAACCTTCTGTCTGTGTAACTCCTCTGTAGAACTCTATACTTTTCAGTCCTTAATTTCAATACTGACTACTTGCTTCTTTTGTCACATTTTCACTCCTCCCCACTTCCTCTCTCCCATGTCAGCTATCTCCTTATATGGCCTGGCTGCCTCAAATCCCATGTGAGCTTGACACTACTGCTGTATAAACTTTACGTCCACCAATCTATTGTACACCAAAGCACCGTTGCTGTGTGCATATAAGTAGCAGACAGCTTGTTGTTATTATGTAGTTATGTGTGTGCGTGTGTGTGTTCTAGTTTTAGTTTAGCTTCACTGTGTTAAATTCTGTAGCAGTCTGTAGCAGTCCCGTGGTCATTGAAGGAGACTTTCAGAAGGGACAGAGGAATGGCTGTGTGCATATGTGTAAGACTTAGTACTGTAGTAGTAGAAACCAAACACTACATGTTGTACCATTTGGTTTTGCATGCAGCTGTATAGCTGCTAGTCATACCATACAGGTTGAGCATGCAAAGGCACAATGGATTGCCCTTGGAACAGAGTGGTCATTTTAGACTCCCATAGATCCCCTAATCTGGTGTGTGTGTGTCTCTTGGAGAGGATGTAGGGCAGTCTGTCACACTGCATTGTGGGAATCCTTTAACGAGTCTAAAGAGGCATCCAGATTAAAATAAACCAACTCTCACGTTCTACAATACACACTAATTCTACGCATATACAGCTTGGCCAAAAGAAACCCTTGCTGGAATCCTGTTACATTACATAATTCTGTTTTATGGTTTAATGGTTCACAATGAATAATCTACTGAATTGTAGTGTTGAGAAGGCTAAGAAGCACACAAATTAAGGGACAATCCGAAAATGATATACAGTAGTAGCTACTAGCTAGTTCCTCTTAGTAGTTTAGCAGTTACCCTGCCCCACAGTTCTTTCTAGAAACATACCTATACTTCCATACAAGATTTCCCATGAAAACATTTGTACATTCAAACCACCAATTCTCTATTTATGTTAGGCTAACTTGTAATTCATGGTGACTTTTGTTAATGCTGACCTAACTGATTTGTGAATCTATCCATGGAAGATGTGACACGGTCAGTCTAGGCCAAATTTTAGCCTCAAGCTTGGAATTATTATTTATTTCCTGGCAACCAAAACATTATTGAACATTCACTCAGGGCATAATAGGAACAACTGTGGCCATGAGGATGTCTGGTTGTCTCCGCCTGTCTCTAGTGATCCATTTCTAGTGTACGTATTTCTAGTGCTATTTTTTCATGCTAGACTAGCCATTTGCTACTGTGAGGCCTTTGCCAACCACCGGCAGGTAAGGTCATCCAGGGAGAGAGGAAGACAAAAAGAAGGGGATGCAGAAAAGAGGTAATATTCCTGCATCTACCTCACGTTTCTATTCCAACCATCCATCTCGCGCTCCTCTTCTGGTTTTCCTACCAATCTTCTGCATTGCTCTGCCTTTTCTTCCTCCGGTTAGTCTACTACTCTTCCCCCCGTATTGTCCCTCCATTTTGTCTCAGAGCAGTTGGCTGTGTATTTTCCTGCACAAAATGGTTGTTCACCTAACAAACCTTCCTTTTTAATCAGGCGCTATAAAAGTTAGGAGTCATAAATCCCTTTTAAACGTAGCTCTCTGTACTGTATATTGGGGGACTTGGTATTCGTGTTAGGTGGACACAGCCTCTCTCTCTGTGTGGTCAAAATAGTTACCCTGTCTAGAAACTTCCCAACCCAAATCTATTATTCAACACACACTTTCTACACTCGAGGCCAACAGAGCCAGTATTGTGTGTGTGTAGCAGAGCAGAGCACGAACATAGCAGAACAGTCTGCGTCCATCTGGTGAGACTGATTCACATCTAGAGACAGATGTAAACACAGGTTATATTGGGTGATTTAAATAAAATATATAGAAGTTTTAGCTAGAGTATTACTAGTATCAAGTGCAGTTTCTTTTACTAACATTAACAGGTTAAACTAATAAAACCCTGCAATGTTGCCTTCTTTTCTACTGATTGGCTGACCATAAAGCAGGGTTGGCAGCGAGCCCAAACTTGGTTCCTTTCAAGACAAATACGTCACTTCCCATATTCCTCCCCACTTCATTTTCAACTGCCGTGTCACCTCCTTCTCTGGTTGGCTGACAAATGAGCAGAGCTGACCTATCAGAGAGACTCCAGCTGGGTTCCTTCCTAGGCTGTGGGGAAGTACAGTGTGTTTTAGACATTAGTCAGGTCTCTCCATCTATTCCTACTACTGTGTTGCTAATAGTCTATCTGTCATTTGTTGTCTGTTTTTCATTCTCTTTCCTTTTGGCCATTTACACCTTAATTGCTCTCCTTTTCCCCTTTTATAGAAATCCTATCCTCTTTCTTCCTTCTTTGTACCCCAACAACTCTATTCATCTTACTTTTCCCCGTCTCCCCTTAAGAACTTTCCCTTATTCAGCACTCGTGCCATTCATCTCCCAGTGTGCTGTGACCCATTTTCTGAACACAGTGTGTGTGTTCGGTCATCGGGAGGGGGGGTAAACGAGAATGTGGTTCAGTCTCCTCCAGACAACGAAAATATGATGGTTTCCCATAAAGAGACAGCCATGGTTAGGGGATGCACCGATTGCCTTTTTCTTGACCGATTACAGTTTTTTTTTTAAAAGCCTAACCGTCCGGTTCCTCTCCTGTTCGGCTTTCACAATTTATATGACACTTCTGGGTCATCTAGATGCAGAGATATTTACTTTTATATGTACTCAGTCATATTTTACAGTCCCGCATTTTTACATTTTTGCAAGGCAGCGTTCGTTTAACAAGACGGACTGATAAAAAAATAAGCCATGTAGCTTACTCTTTTCAGCAAGATGAACAATATTGTGGCAACAGATTTGCTCTTGGTGTTGACTATATTATTGACTATATTAGAAATATTGAATTTCTAATATAAAACCAATTTTACCAGAGTAGCCTACGGTTAACTTTATAACGTCTTCATCGAACACTTATTTGTCGTGCCGAACGTCTTCGCTGTGGTTCCTCCACGATTAACTTTTCCTTTGTACACATTACAGATTGCAATCTTAATATCATGTTCACAGACTTAGTAATACTTCAACACCAATTACACTTTGGTAAATGATTCCAATGCAGCTTGTGTGCATGGAGCATAGACCCCCGGAACACAGCTTGGACGGGAAAAAAAAAAAAAAGGCGGTTGCCGATCTCGTGTTAGGAGCAAAAAACGTCCGATTCCAATTGATGGCTGGTCGACCGGTGTATCTCTAACCGTGGTACATTTCTTCCTCCTCCTTGCTGTCCATTTCTGTGCCATTGCAATGACACAGCACGTCAGTGCTGCAAAAGGATGGCCAGATTCCTATTTAATATTGCTAATTATATGATGGCTACTGTAATTACTGCAGAAAACAATTAAGAATTATTTTACAGTGCACCCCCACTTTTAATTAACAGTGTTAATGTCAGTCAGTATACATTTGCCATCTTTAAACAAGCAACTGTAACTGTTCAACAAGTGATAATATACAGTATATTATACTAATAATACCTATATTAAAACAGAGTTCAAAGCTATAGCAGTCTTGGTTACTATGAAATGATAAGTGGGCGGAATGCATAAATGATGCACTGTGATCAAGCGTGACTTGCTTGTCCCTCCTGCCATTTTGGATGGCCTGCTTTCTCAACAGCCAGTTTCTTTCAGCCATCAGCATTCAATCGCTGGGTCTGGCACGTCTCCCCCTCATGGAATTCATTGGCCGAAAGCCCAAAATCCAGCCGGATAGACCAGCCATTTAGGTATTGTTGTGTCTGGTTGACCCTCCGCCTTCACTGAAACACACAATACACCTCTACGTGCTACATGTCAGAGAAGACTCTGCATATCTCCAGCCTGTGCTCATTATTAGAAGAATGTCAGTTTGGTCCTACTAACCAGTCAGTTAAATGTCCAACACCATCACATCCCACTCCTCACACAAAGCCAATGATTGTCTGTGTGTGTGCGTTTGTCTGACTCAGCCGGGGTTATTGCCATGCTGTCACGATACGACCAGCCTACTTCATGTTACAACATCAGAATCAGAACGTAGACTACTTTGTGGAAGAAATCTGAGCATAACCGTGTAGAGACAATGACAGTTAATGGATTTAAGGTTTGAGAAGTTTGAAATTTGTGTGTGGTATCAGCGTCCAGTGGAGTCCACAGACTCACACAAAGACACGCTGCTCTCCATAGTGCTGGGCAGGCTGTCACTGAGGCTGACAGGCATCATTCAACACAGCTAAAGCTCACCTTACCTATTATTGGTCTGCAGAGACTTGAGTCTAATGCTGACACTGTGTGATTGACTGATACTTCATTTGTCTATGTCCCTGACCCTGTCCATACATTGCACTAGCTACACGCAAACCTACATCTGATTACTCTATACTGTATAAATATAGTAAGAATAATAAATTAAACATTAAACTAAAAACCCATACTGTTTGCCCAGATGTTGCCTGGAAGCGCAGCACATCAAGGCCACTACAGCACAGGTAGTTGAGTCATTCATCGGAATATGTCTCCCTCCTTCCCACATCCTGGAGAGGAGGCCTCGTGTGTGAGTCAGATGAGGAAGGCAATGGAATGCAGTGCAACACTCCAACTGACTTCACAATATGCAATATACATATATTATGCAGCCAGATACTGAGAAATCCGACACCTCTTGTGGGCTAAATGGCGCACCACTAAATTTGAATCAGTCTCATGTCAAAGTTGAGGTTTTAGTTTAGTTTTTATTCCACTGACAAGTCACAGTTGTCCCATTCTTGCGGTGTGCCCTAGTTGAATAAAGAGTAAATAGGCACATACACAGGCTATAAACTAGACAGTTCTCAAACCTATACTCAATCAAATTATATAGAATATATTACTAGCGTACCATATTCTTTATAACACAGCCATAGTCACATCAGTCAGTATCAGAGCATGCTAGTCTAACAGTTAGCCTACATTAACGGCATGAAATCCCCTCTTCATCAAATGCAACCTGAAAATACTTGAAATGACTATCATTCAAAACAGGTGCCAAACTGAGGTTTTAATGATAAAGAATGTAGTCAGTAGTGCCAACATTAAATCCTTTATGTGCTCAACACATAAGGCCCCTGGCTGCAACCACACAACAGGTCTAGGCCCGCTATGGTATTAACGTTAGCAGAGGCTACAACTAAGGCTGTATAGCTCTGGATTTAATAAAATCCAGAAATCCAATTTAAGATAGAGTGTTAAATATTAAGATGGTGGGTTGCAAAATCACTAGCAGTATCAAGCCAGTTGTGACCTTGCATCATCTGAAGTATGACCTTCACCAATGGTCCACGGCCAGACATGGCTGCTACAGCCACCACACCTAATTAAATCAAAGCAGAGTACCACTGCACCCTGACACAGCAATTACAATCAATAGGGGAAAGGACAGGGACTAGCATCAACTATATTCCTTCTTACACTTGCAGGTACCTATGAATGTAGTGTGTTAAGAAACCTATCATAAACCAGGGAGGTTGATGCATTAACTCAGGCGGACGTTTTATAAAATTTTATAAAATTTTATAAAATTGCTTTACTGTAAGTAGCATCTAATTCAGCACGTAAACCCTGTGGAAGTTTTATGGAACCGAATTCGAAACCTAGAAGAATACACTTACATACATTTGTTATTAAAATTGTTGAAACCGCTTCAACATTACTGTAGGCCTATAGCCAGTCTGGACGCAACTGCGGCAGAATCATGCGACACCTCTCTGCCAACGGCATCTTCGATACACTTAGATACCTTTTAATGGTAAATTATAAATACCCTTATCTTGTGTATTATGGCCTTTAGACATTTAAAATGCAATATAAACGCGTCTATTTTATACATTTTAGCTAGCTCGTATTTGAATGCGACATAGACTGTCAACCAGAAGGACGATGACGCAACGATGAGACTTCATCAAGAGGAATATGGGAGGCACGTATACAACTTTACCTCTAATATAGATGCATAAAAAGAACCATTATATCTTCTTAATTATGGCAAAATTGTTCACTATTGCTGTGGTAACAACTCGTTTATACCTTAATTAGTGTTCAGTCAATTGCGACTAAATTGTTTTGCACTCCATTCAAACGCAAACGTAAAAGGACATTCGCCATCGAGGTTTTTATTTAGGCTATGCATTTACTGGAAGTGAACGCGCATACTAAGTGTCTATTTGTGAGGTAAAGTTATAGTGGATTAAGAGGCTAGAACAGGCATTTAATTTAACGCCGCTTGTTCTAACCTCTTAATCTACTTCCGCAAAATATATGCAGTGCTGGAGCTAATGTCACGTTACTAGCAACGATGGATATTTTTGCATCGAATGAATGAGTTATGCTACATGCTACCCTACTGTTAGTTCCCCCCCCAGTTTCTGCGTTTAATGTTGACGATATTCTATGATTTCTCCAAATAAAACATTATGGCGCAGGGCAGGGGTGCAACAACTAATCGAGGAATCATACACATTACACAACCAGTCGCTTATAAAGCTGAAGGCCGTGGCCGCATCCTCTCCTCTCCTTTACCTAACGTTAGGCCATCCCCAGTTCCTGCATAATTTTTACGACCATCTCAATAATTTACAAGTTTAAATACGCACTTATTCGCGTTTATTTAGCATTGATATAAACCCTTCCTCTTTCTCATCCATTTCCGGAATTACGTATACATTATGCTTTCATACTACCCTGCTTCTTAAAATAAGTTACATATTCGGCATTTAACCTTAATCGCTGGATTCTGGTTATTGCTTACCGTGACGATGATGCTTCTTAATCTGTGTGTAAAACCTGGCGCCGCCTTCCCTTTTTATAGCAGACACGTGCCACCGAGAGCCTCGTCGCCCTGGTGACGTGACGTCATATCTTCCGCTGCTGAGAGGATCCATTATGAACGAGGCCTTGGACACGGTCACTCGTCCTCCACGGAAGTGATGGGAAGAGAGAGACATGAGGATACAAGGAGGAAGGAGCAATATAGGGACGATGCTGATTTAATTATATTAGTACAACAGGCATACTATTCAGCAAATAATTATTAGAAGACATGAGAGAGAGAGAGAGAGAGAAGGACTTTTTGAGGTTAAAGCGAGCCAATCAATGGACAGACTGGCAGGGGTGGGCAGGGGGCCTAGGATGATGCAGCAATTTATTCCATGTCCTCCATGAGTGTGTGTGGATATGATGAAACTTCGTTACCTGTATGTAGTATGAAGTCAGGTATATTGGGCCACATTTTGGTACATTTTTTAAGAACCATAAAAATACCAATGCACATAAATGAAAACCTCCAAAAACGTTATGTTTTTCTTAAATCACTTTTCCACTTTTATTCAATGTCAACAGTACTTAGTAAAAAAATTTGTTTTTACATTCTGTCAGATGACCCCTTATGGGCCAGCCAGGTTGTGATCAGGTAAAACGGGCCACATGTTCAGATAAAATGGGCCAGTGAAAAGATTAAATACAAGGCTAATTTTGAAAAATGTTGAAACCAGTAAAACCCAGCCTGGTTCTTTGATTCAGAGAAGCCCTTTATGTTATTCTGTTTAGCATATTGATAGGCAAGACGCTGAACTCTTTTTGAAAGTGGGAAGCCTCTCTGACACAACACATTTATCAGCTTTGCCAGCTCTTTTTCTGCATTTTCTGGCAAGTATGGTATTTGACCAGAAGCATGGCTTGTGCCAAACACCTTGCCATTTATACAGCGTTGAAGGGTTGCCCGTGCCTACATTCCACACTCTCTTGCAAGAAAGAGGATTTTTGTTTTTCCTCCACTTGCCAATATTTCTTTATATTCCTCTACTGCTCCTCTCATCCTCTATTCCATAGCCACTGATAGTATTTGACATCCTGTCCCTTTCTTTTTTGTCTTTCTTTTCTCAAGCCTTCCTTCTCCCTGTTAATTTTTTCCTGCCTTTTTCATACTTCAAATACATCTATAATACTTTCATTACCTTGTCCTCCTCAGTATGTGAGTGTCTGTGTGTGAGTATGAGTAGGCCTATGCCTAGTGTGTAGCATGTGTGTGAGCGCATATGGTAGCTACATTTACAGTATGGGTATGTCACACATACAGGCGTAACCTAAATACTGACTATAAATACTGTTAAAAAACAGAGAAATATTTGGTTAAAGTCAGTACAGAAGGTGGCCCATTTTAGCTGAAACTGATGGCTTATTTTATCTAACACATTCAGCGAAAATGGGCCAGCAATTTAAAAAAGTGTTGTCAAAGGCACTCACCAATCGTTTTTTCCCAAGAGTGTCCATATAAGGAACTGCCACACCCACCTTACACGTCAGGTGCTGTTGTGGCAACACTTTAAATGTATTAACAGTGATTGGCTATTAAAAATAAATAATTCCAATCATGCATTTCAAATTGTGGTGTGTGTGTGTGCGTGTGTATGTGTTGCAGTCTCGTACTGCGTGAAAAGATCAGACGTATTCTCTTCTCCCCTCCCCACATGCATGCTGCAGCATGTGCCTGAGAGGCTACGTGAGGAAGGATGCGTAGAACTGAGTAGGCTAACATTGGAAATCCCGTCCATTCACTATCATGTATCACAATAGGTCTGCATTGCTCCATTCACTCTATTTGGGGCCACATTTCAACATTTCTGCTTCGCAATTCTTTTTTACACAAATGCAATAATGGAAAATATCCCATTATAGAAGAATAGCATAACGATTGATAGAGAATTTTTAAAGATAGCCTATAATAAAAATATTCTTTACGACGGTCCCTCAAATAATTTAAATAAAACACAGAAACAATTATGCTCCCACATTCTAATATGTTGAGTAACAGCGCCCCTGTCTGGTGATAAAATGTAACTATCCCAAGTAATGCGATTAAGGACATCACACTGTTGGGGATTTTGAATAATCATTAAAATACATTAGATTACTTCAAACTGATTTACGTTTAATGTAGAAAGTACAAATTTAGTATAGATCCTTGACTACAAAAGTATTAATTATTTAAAAATTTAGTTTATTAGTCAAATACACAATAGTAACCTACAATATGACATTGTGTCTGCAAGTGCCCCAGAAGAAGAGATACAAATTTAAATAATCAATTTTATAATGTTGGAATTTATAAGGAGCCAATGACGATTGACGCCAATGATGCCAATTTTTAAGAGGGTTATGACCCCACCTACTGTACAATGCCTGCACACAAATACTTGTATAAATTGCATGTAGGCCATAGGCATTTCTATTGTCTAACCACAAACAACATATGTCTTTTATGTAATGTGATGAAAGTGTGCAGGTACTTTATATACAGTATAACTTTTATTTGACCAGGAGAGTCTCATTTACTAGAGAGACTTTATCTGGCTGGTCATATTTCACTTAAATGTGGATAATGCTTCAAAATATAGGCCTTTAAGATCCAATCAATCAGAATTTTAAAAGCTATGAGAGAACAAAATCTTTCCATGTGGGCCATTACCCTGACCATTTTAATGGATAATATGGGTGCAGGCCATTAGGGCTCCCAGCCAGACGACAATGACACACTGGCTGGGCTGCATTTGCACTCAATGTAAAACAGACCCTGCCGACAGCAGGCTTGTGGCCTACTCACTCTAAATCATAGGCAAAAATCGATGTCCGATATATATTCACTGAAGCCTATATTAAGGCTTTCTGGACTCCATGCTATACCTCACTGACCTATACCCCTGGACTGTAGCTAGAAAATGGATGACCAAATTAGGACGAGAGATACTTGATACAGATAAGTAAAGTATAGATAGAGAAATACTTATCTGTGGCTGGCCAAGATGAAGCAGCTCATGCAATGTTTTACCGTAAGACTATAGCTACCTTTTCCCCTGAAAATTCTAAAATATATGTGAACCATTTTATAACAATTCTGTGTTTTATTACATTTTGATTGTTTGTTTCCATGTGAAATGTGGGCCCGTGAAGCCCTTTGAGACTGTAATATGACAGTATATAAACTTTAGACGATTCCAGTTTTACATGTACTTATTCATTAGTTACTAGTAGTTGTTTCTAATATATTAGAATTTTACTATAACATTTGAAACTATCAAGTAGTCATTTTGACTAGTCGTTACCAATGACAAGTCTTACTAAGAATGAAAATGTTAATAGAAACAATTGTTATAGTTACCAGTAACAAATAAATAGGTACTAGTATCTAATGAATTCTTACTTGTAAAACGTAATGCCAACAGTTCTTATTGACTTGTGGGAACATTTCTATTGGGAAAGGTTCCCGTGGGGTTGCCATGGAAGCCAAGAAGAGGCATGTGCCTGAACTCAATTTTATAAACTAATTGTAGTCATGGAACCTTGTGACAATCAGATTAAATTAACTACATTTTTCAGAGAGAAAACTTGTACATTGGTTTAATTCTACCGGAACACAACAGGAGGGTTAAACAACACATCATATTATATAATACATATTTGCAGCATGCATAATGGTGTGATTACACACTAATATCTAGCTCCTTTCTGCTCGTGCTGTCTATGGGATTTCCTGCTGCTGCCATGACCTACCTTTCCCACAAGAAGGATGAACTAAACACCTTTTTAGTTATTAAACACTTTACTATGCTGCTTTATTTTATCTCGTCTCTGCACTCATATTTAAACATAATCCTCATTTGAGAGTCTAAAAGAATGGCAAAACTGCAATCATAGACCAAAAATGCCTGTGTTTTAATTTTCTGTCAAAGGGAGGCAGTGTTGCCCTGCCTAAATAGATGGTTAGGACTATGAGTTTGAAAAACCTACTTTGACAATATATTTTTTATTCATTAATTAATCTGCAAAGCAAAGAAAGGCATGTTATGTCAAGACTGCTGTTAATATTAGTGCATTCTATATTGTATGCGTTTATTTCAACTGGCTGTACCCTGTGGAAATAACACAATTCTAGATTACAACATTAAGCTTTTGTTACAGTGGCAAGTAAGTAATTCTGCTCTGTATTTACTGCATTTATTTTTTTTGCAAACCATAGGTTTTCGTTTTGCAAACGGAAAGCAGCTTTGTAGCAGAATGTATTTATTGATCATTAAACTTTAGCCTATTGTCTAAACTGTCAGTTGAAATGAGCCACTTGCCAAATGACAAATACATCATATTCACATCCTTCCACTAATTCACAGGAAATTTTAGTCTGGGCAGACACCCCTGTGTGCGTGCATGCATGCGTGTGTGCATGCGTGCGTGCACATACTGCGTGTGAGTGTTCAGCACCAATTTGACATATCCTGCCAGGTGAGAATATTAAAGTTCAACGCCTCTTGAATGCACAACGTTGGAAAAACATTTTCTCATTTTGTCACAATTTGTCATTATGATTCAGAAACCTTTAAAATAATTTCCACATGTTCAAGTAATGTCAAGGTTTTAATAGCAAAGGCATTAGTTCTAATTTTCATGTTTACAATACCCAATGCATCAATGATTAAATATACTTAGCTCCTGTTTTTTTCCTTTTAAACCACTGAAAGTGATTTAAAGCCACTCTAATGCTATGCGCTACGCCTGTTCAACACAGTGAGCCCATGGTACCATTAAAATAACCTCCCGACCCCCTTATACAGGGACCTGGCCCTCTCTGATAATATTTTCATAGGCTGTGAATTATAAGTGTTTAAAGGGGCACTAATCGCCGGGTTAGATACATGCCAAGAGCTGCTTAGCATCAGTCAACCACAGATTCAGCTCAAAAGGGCTGGAGGGCCAAGTTTTAACCAGACTTAAAACATTTTATGGCATTTCTGCTTTGTTAGATAGCATACAGTGGAAAGAAATAAAAAATCCTCAGTCAGATTAAAAACTGTGACACCACCAGTACACATGCCTTGGACTGCTGAATCTCCAGATTGTGTCAATGTGTGCTGGCTGTATAGGCAGCTGTCAACCAGAGGTTAGACAATAAACCCACTGACGGTCACGGGCTGACCGTCACACTGAGTCCCTGAGCTACATATCAGGAAAGGGAAAGTGACCTCAACTCAACTGCTATCATTAAAATGCCCCAGGGCCAGCATGTTATAACCTTCATGATTCCACAAGTTTTTTTCTGCTCTACTAATAAGTCTGGAAACTCTCCATTTAATTGTCATAGTGGCAGTACCAATAGATGTCAATCAAATCATTAGCAGGTGATTTCACAATGTTATAAGAACAAGAAATGTTTCATGGTGATTTTCGAACAAAGGTGCAAGCAGATGATTGGAATCCCTTCTACCAATCAGAACAAGACCCACGTGGGGATCATTTTCCAAACACAGGCGCTGTTGGCGCCAACTGAATTACCCACCTTAGGTGGTGATTCTGTGGTTCTATATTGTGGCATGGAGGTATAATTGTATAAATGTGAACCATTCATACAGTAAAATTAGGTATTAAATAAACAGATGCCATTTTTACAATAAATTGTACCTTTATTGTACTCTGTGTGTGTGTGTGTGTGTGTGTGTGTGTATGTGTGTGTGTGTGTTTGTGTGTGTGTGTGTGGTTGGAGAGTTGAGGATGGCGTTCCTGACCAAAACCCTCCACCACATAGTGATTATTATAAGCCTATCAATATATTGTATCGCTTTTCTCGCCAGTTTATCCTATTCCCCCTGTTTGTTTTGGACCCTCGATAAGACCCTGGAAGTGTCACTTCATCACCGTAGATTTTTGTTTCCTTTGGAGTGTGCAGGAGGATGTCTGTTAATCGGATTTGAAATCCTCAACCTGGGTTTGGCAGTTTGCTACAAACACTGTTGGCTCTGGAAATTTTTATTTTTTTTATTTTTATTTTTTCTACAGTACGTTTTGCTATACATTCTAGCATGAAACCACTATTGAATCTTGCCATGCACACACAAATATTGTTCAGTATTGTAAACTTGTATTGTAAGCCTGACATTGCACAATACAGTGCAAACCTACTTTTATAACATTGGTGGCACAAAAGGGCAATGCCACTCTTTTCCATTAGAGGTAGAGGCACTTAATCTAATGTAAAATGTTCATTTTAAACGACGTTATGGATACATAGAAGTCTTAACTGCTTTTACAGGTCAAAAAAACTGCTTTACGGCTGCTTTGCCCTTAAAACTGGTTGAATACACACTGATAAAGTAAATGAGGCCTTCTACGGACAAGTTTATTTGTATAGTCCTTGGTCACTGTTACAGTCCGAGATGGTGTTAAAATCCTGCATTTCAAACAGGAACCGGATGACACCCCTACAGTAATCTTCTCCCTCAATCGAACAGAAAAAAAATCTTATAGACAGCTGGATGTGCTTTTCAGGTTGAGTGGTCAGTTGACCTATAAATAAAAACAGCACCAGATTCATAATGAGTAAATTAGCTTGGTGCATTGCAAATAGAGACATACAGATGGACAAAACCAAAATATACATATAAAATATTCTCTAAAACATTAAGGCTCTTAAAATTTATTTTTACAAGGGAGTATAGAGTGCAGGATCTAGTATCACTCAGCATTTTCATTAAGTACTTTAAAACCTCCCATTTTGACCAGAGTATTCTCATATGTAGTGTAAACATTTATAATACCTGAGCATTAGAGTTATTACCTCCAATCACCATGGAATCTACTATTTGGATACAAATTGAAAGCATATGATCGAACGAATCACATGCACAGACGCATGTGAAATATACATAAAAATGTATTTTCTGTTCTTGCAGGCTACCATTTATTACCCTACATTTTTTTACTTTTTACTTTAACAAAAGTTAGTTTTAACAATTGTTAGATACACAGAGATTGCAGTCTTTCGTGTAATATCATCCTCTGGGACAAATTTTTATGCCTCTAGATGGAAAGCATGTGACATGATAGTGGGTTGGGGTTAGATTTTAAATAGTAGAACTGCAAAGTATTTTAGGACTGGAAAGAATTTCCCCATCTGCCGACAGGTAAAATTACCAATTTAAATGACTTCCATTTTATAATGCCAGCTGGACAGAAGAGATTTCACATCTTTAAATGGAACATAATACCAATGCCATCCTATTGTCCCCAAATGAATACAAACGTTGGAAAAGGTCTTCTAAGGAAAAGGGGTTATTAACTGTGGTTAACAGTGAATATAATACACATAAATGGGATAGATAATGTTGAGGTTTAGAGAATGAAGTAGGCTGCGGAATGTCCTCCTCAGTGTGTGTGTATGTGTGTGTGTGTGTGCGTGTGTGTGCGTGTGTGAAAGAGAGAGAGAGAGAAAAAGAGAGAGAGAGGCATGGTATGGCAGGGGGCAGACATTCTTCAGAAGGACATGTCGGCTCTCTTCGCTCACTAACCTTCTGTCAAAAACATCAGGTGCCTCTCAGGAGAGATGAGCAAACCTTTTAACCGGAATATAGAGAAAGGATATATAGGGGGAGAGAGAGAGAGTAATGGGGGAATGAAAACAGAAAGATGAGCAAACTCTTCCTAGAATAGAGAAGTACACATGGTGACACATGCAGTTTATTAGCTATAGCCAGGGACATTTTATTTAATCTAGGCTAATGTCCACAATTTTGGGGGTACTGGCGCTTACTAACTACATTTTACATTTACATTTACAGCATTTAGCAGACGCTTTTATCCAAAGCGACTTACAATTAGTTCATTTGTCAACAGTTGAACTGGTTAACCGCCAGTTATTATATGTTACGACATATTATTATCTGCTATTATTTGTAAGATAATTTACTGTACTTGTCTTTCTATGTTGCTGCTGTTGGCTGCTAACATGCTAAACTGTACTCCTAATATTAAACTAGAGGTGAGAAAAAGGATGTCAACAATCAGTAACACGTCCACTATGCATGTATGTTCCATAAATCTCAGTAAACAAAACAAAGGGAGGATAGCCTATGGAATATTCTATAAAAAGGCCTAGAGCTTTCGGGAACTAGGCTAGGCTATAGGATGTTCTTGATCATAACTAATCAGATTACAGTCTACCGTTTTAGTTTCATAACTGTCCTCCTATGTATTAGGTTGTATCTATTTTTTTACGAAAGTATAGAAAATGTAAACGTATATTAATTTAATCTCTTGATCACCACAATTATAGTAATATTTCTCTGCCATTTGCAGAAAAATTTATTGCTTTTCAGTGCATCACATTTCCAACATAATCTGTTGGCACACAGAACACACACACACACACACACACACACTATTAACCACAGTGATCTACTATGATGTTTAAACAGCTGCAGAGTAGAGCAATTTTTTAGCATCCTGAACCCACAGCCAAATGACTCGTTCTCTCCTCTCCTCTCCTCTCCTTGTGTCCTTTCCTCTCCTCTTCTCCCCTTTCCTCATCTCCCCTCGATCTCTCCTCTACTATTCTCTTCACTCCTCTCTTTGTCTTTTCTTCTCTTCTCTTTTCTTTTCTCCTATTCTCTCATCTCCTCCCCTCCTCTTCTCTCCTCTCCTCTTTTCTCTTATCTTTTCTCTTTCCCCTCCTCCCCCTCTTCTTCTCTCCTCTCTTCTATTGTCTCCTCTCCTCTCCTCTCCTCTTCTCTTCTCTTCTCTTCTCTTCTCTTCTCTTCTCTTCTCTTCTCTTCTGTCCTTTCCTCTCCTCCCCTCTCCTTTTTGCCTACAGGTCGTGCCTCTCTCTTGTATCACTGTAACACCTCAACACTTGACTTGTCTTCTCTTTTCCACTGCTTCTCCTCCTGTCTTTTTTCTCCACCTTGACCTCCTTCTCTCACCTCCACACCATCAACACCCAGCCATTTAAACGACCTCTCTCATTGCTTCGCTGCTCCTTATCCCTGCTCCCTCCTCATGCACGCTCCCGCCAGTTCATAAATCAGTGAAAGAGGAGTACATTACTGTAAACACACGCTGGCCACCGGTCGGCCACCCATGAGTCACGGCCCAAATGCTGTAGTTCCCCCGTTTTTCTTCCCAATTGTGTTTCTCTCACCTCTCTGACCATTTTTCTCATTTATTTGTTTTCCCTGTCAGCAGTCGTCGTCTAATCACTTATTTCTGTCTCGCTCATTCTCCTGTCTTTCTCTCCTTCCATGTCTTTCTTTCACCCCTCTTTCTACCACTTCCCTTATGTCTTTCTGCCTGTGTCTGTCTCCATCCCCTCTCTCTCTCTCTCGCTCTCTCTCTCTCGCTCTCTTTCTCTCTCTCTTTCTCTCTTCGACTGTCTCTCTCTCGCCTCACTGATGTCATGTGTTTACTTTGGGCTGCCCGGCTCTCCCTGACATGTATATGGACCAAAACATGTGATAATGTTTACACAGACACCCCCATAATTAGCTGTTTAAATGTCCAAATACCATAATTCACACTTCCACATTCCTGGGTAAAGAGATTAATGACTGGTGAAGGAGAAAGAGGGAGAAAGCACTGGGCTGAGATAGAGTAAATAAATGAAAAAGAGAGAGAGAGAGACAGTTCCAGCAATGCATCTGATTAGACAGTATTTACTAGCCCCAGGGGACCATCCTGCACCAGTGAGCTGCTCATGCTACTCTTCACTCTGCTAATCTGTTTGATATGCTCCATTCATAATCGGTAATAGGTAATACTTATTACCGATTACGAATGGAGCATATATAATAATAGGTAATAGGTGTCAAGTTGTTTGGTTTGATTTCACCTTCACCCAATCAGGCAGACAGCTGCTTTTTGCTGACATCATAAATTAAACTACCTATCTGGATGCTGATTGGCCCAGTTATTTTCTTACCAAGCACAAATGGCTATGTAGTGAAGTGGTCTCATAAGGCTAACTATTTAGCACATTCTCATACAAAATATGAAGTTAGCTGTCGGTAAAATGGAATTGCTTTGTGATGTTAAGTGGTTGAGTCACAATTTTACAGTCACAATTTTATTTAGGCCTACTTGACTTGCTGTACGAAAAAAATTGTACATTTTGTTCTTGAGACTTGACTTGAGACTTTTGTCTCCGGACTTGGGAGTGACTCTTTTGTTGTTGAGCTGTAGCCCTAGTGCCTGCCTTCCTGCTGTTTTCAAACTCTATCCGTCTGTCTGAAGATGATCAGACAGTCAAAGAACAGCCAGGCAGCAGGTTGGCCGGGACGTAGACAGGGTTGACTAATGAACAGTTTAGGAATTCTCAGTTTCATCCACGGCATTGAGAGCAGTGTGTGTTCCAGCTGTAAGATGACCCATAAAGTCTCCACCAACATTGATAAAGTGCATGCTCTTGAGCAAGGAAAATATATACAACCAGATTCAGTTTGTGTATCTGTGCAGAACATATTTGTGGGTATTTTGAAATGACTATTCCATTTGTTCACTTGAAATTATCAGCCATTCTTTAATTTTGATTGACAGGAGGGAGGGGGAGAAAAGATGACGACTTTACTGATTATGAGCTTCATTTGAATTCACATAGTTGCCACAGGTCACATCTTTCCTCTTGAAAGCTGGAAGTTCAATATGAGTGATTCACGTCAAGGTTAGCCGAGGGATTAGGTTGCCCCTCTGGCTTTGTGTGTGTGTGTGCGTGTGAGCAAGTGAGCGGTTGTATTTGTGTGTGTTTGTATTTTCTGCCCGCTGCTTGTGTATGTTACGTTTTTGAGTTTTGCGTTGCACGCTGCTGTCAGTGTGCGTTTGCAGTTTGAGAATTCAAACTGAAATACGTGCCTCGCTGTGTGTTCTCCAGCATGTAATCATTTGCTTGCGTCTGCATAATGTCAATGGTTTTGTGTGTGCGGTGTGTGTGTGTGTGTGTGTGTGTGTGTGTCTGTGTGTGTCTGTGTGTGTCTGTGTGTGCGCGTGCTGAATGTGGACCAGCAGCAGAATTGATGTTCCTGTTGGGACTCTGGACAGCTGGAACAGAGAACACCAGACAGACAGACAGACAGACAGACAGACAGACTGACCAACGGACAAACGGACGGACGGCAGGAGAGAACGAAACAGGGGAATAAATCAGAGAGCAGAGGGGGAGAGGAAGCTGGCCAGGGAAGGGAGGAAAACCAAGTGGCAGAGAGCATAGGAATGGAGAGATCAGGACTGAAAGGAGAGAGGAACAATCCAAAGTGGAGAGAAGAGAAGGAGAGCAAAAAGGAGGTGAGGGGCAAAGGATAGAGAAATGGATGAGTGGGGGGAAGGAGGAGAAGAGGATCTGATAAACTGTCTGATGAAGGCATTGTCAGATACACCCAGCTGAACACAGTGAGGCAGATTCCTACTGGATGATGTGATGTCAGAGTTCGGCAATAATAATCATAATATGTGCACTCAGTCAAACACCAAGTGACCATAGGAAATATCATATAATACTAATGTATCTGACCACAACCATTCCTAACACTGCACAGACAGTCACATACACACACACACACACACACACACACACACACACACACACACACACACACACACACACACACACTCTCTCTCTTGCCCCATCATTCCCTCTCATTTCTCCTCTACTCCTGCTGTCTAACCCAAACAAACACACACACACACACACACACGCACGCACGTCTGTCTCCTCACCACATCCCCTCCCAACCTCAGTCGTGTGGTAATGAACGTATGATGGAGCCTCGTGGCTAGCAGACTGGCAGAGGTATTTTTAGCACTTCTGGTGGTTTCCATCACTAAATATGCTCCAACTTCATATTTCAACATGAAGTCAACCTCAAAGTGAGCAACTGATAGCATGCCAGGGCTGGTTTTAGGCATTAGGCACAGTTGTTATATGTAGCGGGGAGGTGGGGGGGATTTGTGGATTTTAGGGTAAAAATGTTAACCGGCGATGATTAACTAGCACAACAATAATGCCTGTGCAGAAGACATGGGATGGAAACGAAGAAAAGCATACACCAACCCACATTATTAATAATATACCAAATACACCATATATAAAATGTACAATAAGGGTTGCAATGGCTAAGCTATAAGTAAAATGGAGTGTTATGTACAGTAATCAACACTCTATACCATCACCTAGCATTTTCCTGTTTAGCTGTATAGTGAATCAATATTCCTTTTGATAGGTGTTTTTTTTTTCGATAAAAAATAGAGAAAGACAATAGCTTGGAATCTGAATGCAGTTTTGTACAGGTTTTTGTTCAGTTTTATCTGATTTACTGGTATATCAATTTGCATTAGTATTATAGGGTAGTGTGAGTAGGCAATTTCTTTACTAAAATGTTGTAGATTTGTTAGACAAGACTTACTGAAGAAACTGGACATGAAAAAAGAAATCTCACTAATAAAAAACTGATATTACCTGAAGACACATCACTCACATCATTCCAGCATTTCTAAAATATTGGGGACTGCAATGTACATTATTTAATTTATGGAGTTAAAATATTATCATTTGTTCTCCTCACAAAAAGAGAGTATATCAGAGTGATTGATGGTTCACTGAGGAGGTGAGAGCTTTTTCTTTCTTTCATTTAAGACCTGTACATTTTTTTTAAAGAGTGCTCCATTTTTCTCTGTCCTTGTTTCTTTTGGCAGGCTCTTTTATTTCTCGCTGAACATCCTTCCTCTCTCACAAGGAGTCTCATTGTCCGCACTACAGCAGGCCTGCTTTACGGGCCATACAGAGACAAGTGGCAGAAGCATATTTCATGCTGTAAGTTATTGGAACCCGTCACCCGATCACTCCACATCTGCCTTGGAATGTTGATGGTGGGGGTTAATTTACCCTCAGCTTTGTCCATATGGAAAAATACAAAAATAAAAAACAAGATTTGGTTTATCATCAATTGAACACAATTACTTCATTGAATTGATCAGCGTTGCAACCATTCACCACCTTATCCGATCCTCATGGGCATGACAAACGACAGAAAGACATTTGTGACAAAACTGTATCTGTCAGTTATTAGCAGACAATATACCTCGCATTGTTGTGATTTTCAAACACAGGCGCTTTAGGCGATAGCGCTGCTTTCATCTGATCAAACATTGTTATGATTTTTTAAACACAGTCATATCTCGCTGTCATCATAAACTGAATCACTGAACTGTCATCTGACCAGGTGCAAAATCAGAAGGGTCTCACGAGAAGTATGGGGGCCGTTTAAATGCCTAAATGGCCTTTTAGTTTGGTTAGCATGTGGACAATCCATTGAGTGGGATCTGAAAGGGAACTAATATGGTCTTCATTTTAATAACATCTTGGCGTCACATACAGAAGCTAGTGCTTTCCTTCCTTTACATGTACTGCATATTCTATCTTCATATGGAACAATGTTCCATCCAGTATGTCTCCGTGGTCTTTGTTTTTCGTGTCTGTTTAGCCTTTGAGTCAGGAGTTTCTCCTAAACCCAAAGTGCTTTTGGGAAATGCAGTTTTCAGGGTTGTGATCCTGATACATTTTCTCTGCTCCATCCACAACTTCTCAGAATACTGTATGCACTCATGTGTGTGCGTGGGCTTGGGTGCATGTGTATTTTGTGAGTAATACAACTACATTGACATTGTTTAATGGCCTACTGTGATAACATTTTCATGCATAAAGAAAGAAACAAAACCTTATATATAAAAATATCAAATCGCATGCCGAATAAATGTGCACAGTACACTAGCTATATGGCCAAATACTTCCCTCCTGTATGGAGGTGACTTTTACGTTGGAATTAATATAAGGAAGCAAACATTTTTATGTGAACAATACTGTTCCTGCACACTCGTAAAAAGTATGATTCCTAAGAGCATCTGTATTCTTTGGGTGTGTTTATCAATTTTATTTGGAGCATTTTGGGTGGTATTTTGATTTTGAAAAGCAGTACTAAATCAAAAACAAGGTGCTTAACTGTAATAAAAACCCTACTATAAGTGGCCAAAAAAATCGTTTTCATCCTGTGTAAATCCTTGACGATGATCCTACATAGTATTGATTTCTAAAAGGACTGAAGAGACTTCCAGAAGAGTTGCTAAACAGCCCTTCTGTTTTTGATGCTCAGAGATGTGGGAATAAGTGTTCATATTTCAAATGTTGCTGTCTCAATACTGGCTATTGTAAAATAAGGCATGAAACAAAATCTGATATGCAGCAATGGAGAAACAGTATGAAGTATAAAAATCAAATGAACAAACTGGGTGTAAACAATTAGCGTTAGTATGATTCGGTAATGCTATATAACTTACTTACCCTACCTATTCAGGATAGTTTGTTTCAACTTTCAGCAACCTTGATTTAAAAAAAGTCATCCTGTAAAACTATTGTTTAAATTACACACACACATGCATTGTCACTTGTTAAATCACAAAAGAGTGTCAGAAAGTAAAGAACCGGAAAAAGAGGTATGACTTTGCGAGTGACGAACCTCCAAATGGTGTCCTCTCTTTTGAGTCACCAGCTGTCCTAGACTCACGTTGTGCCCTGCAACACGCCCTGACCACAAAAAGCGAATGGATACGTAACCAGCACCCAACAGGGCGTTCCCTGGGTTTCTAGTTGACTATTCAGCTTTGGTCTACTTTTGAGAGTATCGGACAACATCCTCATTACGCAATGCCTCATCCTGGACTGTAACTCAGGGTCCAGTTTTGGGTGGATAGTAACTATGGCTGGAATGTTATTTGGTGGCCTGTGTCTCAACATCTCAATCCATGACCTCTCTTAGCTTCTGTATAACATGCCTTTTCATGCATTTGAACCCTCTTCTCTCTTTGGCAGGCCTCCACCTCACTCGGCCTTCAGGCTCTTTACATTTCTTGTTGCATTGAACATTTTTCTTTAAAAGAGTGAGATATTTTACAGTTGTAGCCTTGAAACTTTATTTCCAAGGTTATAGTGAAAACAAGAGTATAATACTGCCTGACATAAAAAAGCCAAGTTAAGATATATACTTGCATAGGCCTATCCTTTCCCCCCATAAAACTGCAAACAAAAACAGTAGTCTGAGCTCTCCAGGATTTTCATCTTAACTAAGTTATTAACTCCAGATGACGTGACTATCCAAGTTGAATAAATATTACATTTTATTTTAGCATAGCAACAGAAAAGAACTAGAAGAACCTGACAAGTTGCCAAATAATGTATTAATCTCACAACAGAGGCAGCCTGTGCAGAGTGCTTTTTAAGAGTCCAGCAAACCTTTTTTTAACGTGGATTTATGTACAACACAGACCTCGAATTGGACCAAGAGGGTGATTTTTGATATTTCTGGATGAAACAAAACATTTTGTCTCTGTGAATGAATGCTTGGCGGAGACATTCAATTTGTGTCAGATTTCAGGTGAAGGACATCTTTTTGAAAGGATCCCAGTTCTTCCTCGTCACAATCAGCGAGTTGCTCAACAGCTTTGGGATTACCTTGCCTCTATTTAAAATAAATATCCTCCTTCCTGGCCACAGCCAATTTCCTTTTGAAATAAAGCAAGTAATTATAGGATTTGTCATGATTAATTTAGCCAACTATTGTTTATTTGTGTTTATAATTGCTAGTGCTCTTGCTCTTAATTGCTAGCAGTTTTTTGCTAGTAATATTAACATCAGGCTTACAAGGATTTTTCTCATACATTTGGGAGAATCATATCATTATAATTCTATAATTCTATAGATTATATACAATGATTGCTCACAGGCATGATGTACTGTATGTACACATAATATGGATTACACATAATATTTCAGGGTGATCACATTTCCAATTTTAAGTTGTTTTCGTGACCTTAAAACACAGACTGTATTGATGTAGTGATGTTGATGTTGTCTACTCTCTGGCTTCTGTCAAAGGATTTATAGCTTATAAAGGTATTCAGACAAGGGTCAGTATAGTTTGCTTTAGAAACCAAACCTCACAGGGGTAAAAGATGGGAATTATTTAAAGCATATTGTTGAGCAGAGGAAGCTCTCCAGCTGCATACAGAGCTTGAGAAATGTACCGGACCAAATGGTCAAAAACCACAGCATTGTTGCTCTCTATAGCTTGGCTCACTACCTCACACACTCACAAGCACACGTGTTTAAACACACTCAAAAGCACAAATACATGTCTGCTTGTCACCCACCTACAAAAACACACTCTCTCTCACTCTCACCCACACACACACACACACACACACACACACACACACACACACACACACACACACACACACACACACACACAC
>JAOEHI010032233.1:0-24128 GCA_025447815.1 Percopsis transmontana | reverse complement strand
CGTGAGCGCTCACACACACACACACACACACACACACACACACACACACACACACACACACACACACACACACACACCATTTATCAGACGCTTTGATCCAAAGCGACTTAAAATTACATGGTGCCATTTCATGGAGCAGATAGGGGTTAGGCATCTTGCTCAAGGATGCTTACAGGTAGGCCAACTCTGGGGCTGGACCCCACGACCTTCCGGCTGGGAGTCCAACACCTAGACCACTAGACACACACACACACACACACACACGCAGCGTGGGTGTACCTGAGATCTCCTCTAGGCACTGTTTGGCTGTCTTGCTGTAGACCAGTTCTCCCTTGGTGGTCCTGAGGCAGGGCCCTACTGGTGCCACCATGGTGCAGTCATTCTCTGAGAATGTCCTGCGGTTACACAAGGCATAGTATATTGAGACATTGTGTGACAGAATAGCATAGTTCCACTCATTTCTTTTTTGAAAGAAATTGAATTTTAAAGAATTCTAATTTTGCCTCCAACTGACGTGAAATGAAATCCCCTTGGTTGAAAGAAAATATATGATTGGAAAAAACATATGGCCATTGAGTGTGTATGTCCCTGTAAAACGTATTTACATCAGTTTTCATTAACTCCAGCCCCTTTCGGGCAAAATGACACGTAATCACACACGACTACTATAATCTGGAACATTCCAGTTAATTGTAAAGTGGCGACACTTAGGATAATTGGTCACTTCAACTGTCTAATGTGTGATGGTAGCATATGCCAGTGGGGGAGCTTTGACTCTATTTAGGTCTGCCTATTCTCTCTTGCAAGTCACATTACATTACATCAAACAGTCTACCTGTGTGGTTATAGAAGCTATTAATCCTATTTGCTCTGTTGAATTATAGACCACTCTCTTGGTCCACAGGCACGTGCATTTGAGTGACCTCCGGCCCTGTGAATGGCTGGGCTGCTCTTCTACCTGACATAATGGTAGAGGCAGCTTCGTGGTCCAAAGCTACAGAGCAATAACCCAAGCTGACAGCTGATCCAAGGGTTAAAAATAATTTTGAAAGCTGAAGAGAGAACAGAAAGAGGGAGGGAAAGAGTAAGAGAGAGGGAGGGAATAATGTATTCAACAGAGTGAGAACTAGATAATAGAGACAGAGGGGAAGAAACAGATACAGAGGGTGAGACAGAGGGGTTCAAGCGAGAGAAAAAGAAGAGATGAAGATGTAAATATGAGCGATATGGACGGAAATACGGGGGTAAGAATTAGTTCCTATTTAACTAAATGTTCTCTCTCTCATTTCATTTCTCAACATTTTCTTTTTCGCCGTTTTAACCAGTACGATTTGCCGTGCCAGCAAGAACACAGAGAACGCTTTACCCACAATTCCCTCATCAGAGACCCATGCTGCGGCAGAATGAAAAGAGGGATCAATCCCAGCATGCTGGGGTTGCTGCACTGAGTCACAAAGACACAGATTATCTCAGTTCAGCGGTATTATTTAGACTTATAGTCTGACTGTATAAATGATATGCATATGTAGTCTCTCTCTCTCTCCCAGCCTCACCTGTACATGAAGGGGGCCACGGTGGCAGTGTTCGGGTGGTTGTGCTGGTGTTGCTGGGGGAGCTGCACCACGCCATTTCCCAGCAGCCCCCCGGGCCCGCCCCCCAGCCCCCCGCCGGGGGTCACGGACAGGGCGGAGGTGCTGGTTGACGAGGTCATGCTGGCCCGCCGGCCCTCGGCGCCCCCTAGCGAGCGCTGGGAGTAAAAGCTCCCCGCCTGGCCGCCTTTCGCCTGCTTGGCCTTCTCCGCCTCCCCCGATTCGCGAAGGTTACCGCTGCTGTTCAGGACGGCCTGAGCCTGGGTCTGGGACTGGGGCTTGGTTGCCGCGGCAGCCGGAGCTTTGAGTCCAGGTTTGGGGATGCCGCTGGACGCCGGGGGGATGGCGCTCTCCTTCTTGCCTGCCATGGGCTTGCCCCCCTTGGGGATGAGGCTAGCTATCTTGGAGGTCTTCTTGGCGGGGTCCCCGGGACCCTCAGACTCCTTCTTGGGCGGAGAGCTGGCCTTGGGCACCCTGCCCAACCGGTTCTTCTCCTCGCGCTCCCTGGAGGAGGAGGAGGAGGAGGAGGAAGAGGAGGTGGTCTGCGACCGGCTGCTGCAGGCGGAGGCCTTGGAGGAGGAGGAGGGGGGAGGGGGCGAAAGGGAGGAGCTCTTGGCCGAGGGGGTCTTGGCGCCGGGGGGGTGCCGGGGCGCGGCGCTGGCGGGCGGGGCGTCCTCGCCCCCCTCCGACAGGTCGTCCTCCTCCTGCAGCGCCATCTCAGAGGAGCGCGAGGCGGCCCGGGCGTTGATCATGCGGAACTTCTCCAGCATGGACCGCTGCGGGGGGGGGCCACCCCCGGCCCCCGGCTCCGCCTTGGGCCCCTCGCCGGCGGGGGGCCGGAGGCGGTCCGGGGGCTGGGGCGCGGCGGGGTGCGTGGGGCCGGCCAGCATGGAGGAGGTGGCGCTGTGTTTGAGGTTCATGGACTTGCTGCGCCAGGACTTGCTGGCGGACGGGGAGGGGATGGCGGAGGCCGGCTGCTTCCCGCCGGCGCTGGAGGGGGGCGCCGCGGGCCCCGGACCGCCCCCGTTCATGCTGCCCGGCGCCGGGATGCCTCTCGCCGCTTCTACAGCAGAGACACAGAGAGGGCGCGGTCATAGTAGTGTGTGTGTGTGTGTGTGTGTGTGTGTTGCCATTTTTCTACAGTTGGCAAAAAAAGGCTGGTGTTGCTGTGGCAACGGTACGTTGGTGTGCAGTGATGCGGTGTATCAGTCTCTGGAGGGGGAGAGGGGGTGATTTCTGGAGTCAGGGGTTAATTCATTGTGTGCTTGGTTAGTGAGACGTTTCGACCCATATTAAATTATCATATATAATGTGCAAAGTTTACGCATATTCAGCTTATATTCATTTATTTCTCACACAGACTTGGAGCTCGCTTTTAATATATATAATAATTATGTTATCAATATCTATAATAATTCTGCCCCCCATAATAACATAACTGTTTCACATTGAGTCTGTGCTTGTCATGAAATGGGCTTTATAAATAAACTTGACTTGACTTTCTCAGAAGGAGGCCATTGACTCCTGATTTCTTCCTCTTGCCTGTGGAAAAGCCTTAAGCGGTCGGCACCTCATCTTAACAAGCTGGACTGTACTTTCTCTCACAGGCTACTTGGTTCTAAAATGACCCGCCCACCTCAAGAGCCACACACCAAATCCCAAGACAGAGTGGTAACGCGTGTCCTTGGCGGATACAAGAAAAATATAAAGATAGCCGAGGATGATTCAGCAGGTTGGTGAACTGAATCACAGGACTCCCATCCCATCTTAGTGGATCAGTGCTGCCACCATGTGGCTCGGCAGGAGAATGCAAATTAAAATCAGATGAGCTCATGTAGATGACTTTCCTTGAGAACCCAACTTAAAGTAAGCTAACCCACAAAACCATTAGAAGTTGCCAATGGGCTGTGACCATGGAAGTGGTGAACCATCCGTACCTCTGTCGTTGCCGCTGGCATACTGAAGGGGCTTGCTCTTGTCAATACTGTTGAAGCTCTGACTGCGGCGGTTGAGGTTGGAGGAGCCGGGGCTCCTGGGGGCCCCGCTGCCTGCAGCAGGACCTGGTAGTCTGGGAGAGGCGGGGAGAAGAGAGGTGGAGAACAATTACATTATTATTCACCACCCGAAAGACGCCTGGTCAGCAGATGCGCTGCCCCCTGCTGCAGAGACGCTGACACTTCACTCCTGAAGCAGGGAATGAGCCATAACACGTGTCACATTCACATTCACATTCACAAAGTCACATTCCTCCTATGTGAACGCAGGCTCACTCAAGTACATGGGGATTGTGGATTCGCACTGGCTGTTTGGCGGACGTGTTTATCCAGAGTGTGAAGATAGAGGACCCCCACCCCCACCCCGCTCGTCCGGGGATAAGCTGCTGTGCGCGGCTGGTCTCGCGTTCCTGGTCGGAGGCTAAAGAGGGAGTACATGGGAGTCTGGCGCACACCCTGGTTCCCATAACCTCTGATGCACAACATATGCATCAGACAACTGCTTGGCCACTGGACCTTGTGCTATGAATGGCTATGTTTGTGTCTAGATGGGTGTGGCTCCCACAGCCCCCCCCCCCATCCACCACAGCTTCATAATTTAGACTATGAGGAGGAAATTATTAGTTACTACTATTAGTTACTACCTAATAACTGAATATACCATAGACTACGACACAACATTGTGCCTATTTTACGTCCGGCTTGAATTACAATGTTGCATCGAGAATATTGAATATAACTGAACAAATAAGATTATATAGGAAACACTAATTTTAACGATCCAAGCGCATGCCGCAAGTGCATTTAGGGCGTGTCCAAATCCACTTTTGCTAGTTTAACGGCGGAAAACATGGTCACTGCGCCAGGCGCATGGTTCAAAAGGGTTGTACTTAGTCTCTTAATAACTCATGGGTGTGTTTTGGGCATAACAATAAACCAACCAGAGTGCAATAAACCAATTAGTGTCATCTCCCAGTTGCACCTTGGCGAATTGTTATTATAATGGCGCTTTTGCCAGAGGAAACGGATCTGCTCGTGCGCAAAGTGAAAGCGTGCGAGCAGACCATCTACGTCAAAAGTAGGATTCTAGCAGGATAAAATATCTGGATTTACATATTAATAATCGTTTTTTAATTGTTTATGTGTTGCTGCACGTCCCTGTGTGTGTGTAACAAGCAGAGTGTAAGTGCATTGTGCACCCACCTATGTAGGCACATATTACCATCTTGATAATGCGCACTTAAAATAACAGTAAAACCATTGACTTCAGACCAGGTTTTTGTTGATCAATCGCGCAATCTCTTTCCCGCTGCCTCAAGATAGCAATGCGCCAACAAATTGCCTGACCGCACCTCATTTTAAGACCAACACACCCACGGGCGCTCAGATGGGCGCAAGTGCATTTGCTATTTAAGTAACGTGGGGACTGGCAGGAAAATGACAACTGCATCAGTCGGTCTTAAACTAGCAAAGACTCATTTTAAAAAGACAAATAAGACAAGTATGCATAAGTTGCTTAAGTATGCATAAGTTGCTTGGTGTTGGTTCATTACATTAAATGTCAGTCTTTGGTGGATGTTTATGCAGTATATATGCCAAAGAAATAAAGATTGGCTGCATCTCCCTAAGAAGCAGAGTCAATTCATCCGGTCACAATCATGACAATATCAGTTTAAACAGTTCTTGTTTTCTTTATGACTCGAACATCTGAAGGAGGACCCGGGCATATGGAGGTAAAATGCCCTCGTTATGTATTTATATTTATTTATATTTACCTTGTGTTCTTTTTCTGTGGTGTCCCTATTCCGTTGTGGCCTGGAGGACTTGCATATCGCGTTGCGAGACTGCGGACAGATCAGGGCAAAAGGCAAATCAGGCATGGAATGTGTGCAACAACTCTAAACCTTGTTAGAATCTATTTCCTAATGCAATATGTGCGGTGAGCAGTTAGCATTGATAAGACGAGGGACAGAGAGCCAGAGAGAAAAAGGGAAGGAGAGATAAAGTGGAGAGGGGGCCATGACAGCGAGGGAGGGATGATACATTTAGATTTTTTCACATAACAACTTGCACATGGTTAGGACCATACATTTCTAAGTGCCTATACCCTCCCTGCAGATCAGTGAGCCACCGACCGCAGAACAAAAATAAACAACGAATGAATAAGCCACGAAATAGTACACAAACAAGGCAGGGGGAGGCATAGGAAATACCACAAGGACCGGTCACGGTTTATAGTCCAACACTCACCCTTAGTCATTGTTTACTGGTGGGCTAATGCTAACAGGAGGGATGACAGGTTGCGTTTCACATCAAAACCATTAAGATACTCATTGAGTGAATCAAACGTACACACTCAACCTAATGTTACACAGGGAGGCTATACTGCTGTTTTAATACTGTACCCCCCCTCCACACACACACACACACACACACACACACACACACACACACAGTGTTATACAGCTAAGTGTTTGCTGCCACTGTTCCTCCCATCCAACAATTCTTTCACTCAGTGACGTTATTGCATTAAATGGGACTGAATTCCCCATTCATTACACCACAGAAATTCATTCCTGAATGGCAGAAAACAGAAACAGCATACAGTAGCCTGCGTATATACTGAGTCATCCACCAGTAAGATAAGCTTCATGCATAAAAACTAAACTTGCTAAGCTAAATGGGAAAGCGCAAACACCGCGCTGCACTTGCCTTCACACACACTGCTTCTCTATAGAGTCTGACAACAAAAGTAGCTTTTTACAGATTAATACATGAGTGCTGTGGAGAGCGCAGAAAATGCCACGCTAGGTAATGATCACATGAAGCCGATTATGTTTGTCATGCTGTCCGCCCTTCATTCACCATCCTCACCGACAAACAATAGGCCTACAACACACAGAGAAACAATGCTAAGACCGCATACAAGTTAGACCAACAGAAACCCTTATTCTCTTAAACTGCTTCAGTTGGAGTAGAATCTATGATGGCATTCATCTTTCCCCGAATTTACACATTATACAAAAAAATCTTGGGTTGTTGCTTGTGGTTTAGAAAGGGCCCACTGGGAAACAACTTTACACATGAATACTGAAGCTCTCACCAGCTACACAGCTGGTGTAGGACTGGATAGTTCCTCTGGAAGTCCCCAGCATTAATGGGACTGTGTTGCACATTGTCCTACCTCAAAGCCAACTTGGCTCTGCTGGTTATAAAATCGAGTCACGAAGGCGGTGGGGTTTATAGTTATCCAGCTCTCAACTGTTTTTCTTTGGAGGCTAAGACCGTCATGCGTGTTTGCCAGGATCACACTATGCTGACATATGACTTGTTCTTGGAGGCAAAATGGAGCAGGAGCACCAGCTAGTGAGATGGCAGCAGGCACTAGAACTTCAAATGTATTGTGGCCTTATAGAAGGCTAATCCGCTCTAGCATTGCACGTCCTCGCCAAGCCTTTTGACACATCCATTAACATCGGGTATGAGATTCATTCACACGAGATAGGGTCTCCCCCATATACTGTAGAATTGCCGGGGACATTTTTTATGGTGCTGGAACTATATTCTCTGTAGGCTTTTGGAGCAGCGCTATTTGCCCGTCAAATCACCTATTGCAGACCAGACCAACTAAAGGAGTCCTGACGCATTTTAAAAGTCTTCACAAGCATAAAACACATAACCGGAAAGGAAACTTTCCCCAAAATGTTAAATGCTAATCCATCGTTATCGTCCTGTAGCTTCCAGCGATGTCCGAAAACAAAACCACACGAACTGCTGCCTGTACCTGTGAGAGGACTCGGGCGCGGCCAGCTTCTGGGCTCTGGCGTAGGGCAGGCGGCATCGCGGGAGGCGCGACGACAGCGAGGCGAAGGTGCCGCCTTGCTCGCGGCGGGACATTGTGCGGTACTGCCCTGCTAGGCTACAGTACAAGCAAATGCCTCGTGGCTCGGGGTTGTCGCGCACTGTTCCAATGGCGAGTCCTCCCTCACACACACACACACACACACACGCATATATATCTCTTCCCCTTTCCCTAGAGACCCCAGCAAAGTCAGCAGGTGCTGTCTATAAGAAGCACCTCATGTCAGGGCTGTAGAATGTCCAGTGGGCCGTTTGTGTGCAGGCTATGTTTGTATTTGTGTGCCCATATGTGTGTACACACCAGATATCGGTGCCTATAAAAGCCCTGTTCATCACTATGGCCCTTCTTCTGGAAGAGGCTCAGGTCAAGCTTTATGGGATTTTAATGGGATTTCAACAATATGTGGAGGGGTTTTGAAAATACAAACTAGAACTACTTTAATGTCTGCACTGCTGAATATAGACGTCAGGTTTTAAATTAAAAGTTGTACATTTGAAAAATAATTCCTAGATCAGCGTTTTCCTGGGGTAAAAAACAGCCATTTTCTGTTCTTTATTCTACCTAACCGTGAGGTCAGTTAATAAATATGGCGTTCACACTAATCCAACCTTGGAGTGTTTCTCCTGTTTTGTGTGAATAGTGCGCTGGTGACATTCTCAGGGTGGGTCTTCCCTGCACCTGTTGTTTCTGTGTGTGTGTGTTCGTATGTGTGTGTGTTCGTGTGTGTTCGTGTGTGTTTGTGTGTGTGTGTTCGTGTGTGTTCGTGTGTGTGGTACTACTACAGTACTAGTGATTCTATTTACCTTCCCTTTAACAAATCTCCTCTCCCAACACACACACACAGAGCAGTACAGTGCAGTAACTCAATAAGTCGGGGGGGGGGGGGGGCATGTCGTGCATGCGTGGCATTTCAGTGCCGCCTTTCCAGTCTCCCCTAAGGTCTATTTACATCCTCTGGGGCCAAGCCTCTTCTGCCTGCGCTGCTAATCAAACGTAGCCCAACCTACACCATTCTACACATCTGCTGTGGATTCCTGCCAACGCGAAAAGAAGGCTGATCCCTGCCAAGATAGTGTCCAATCACGTGCCACCGAGTGCCAAGGAAAGCGGGTAGTCTTTTTACATACATTTAAATAATAAATTTTTTCCTGTGAATAAAGCTGCCATTGGCTGCTATTCACAGCCAATTGAGGTAATAATAGAATATCTATTCAGACATTTCACATTAAACAGCAGTGGTTGGGCCATTGGCAGAACCAACTGTTTTGAAACTGAAACTGAAAGTAAGTAAGACTTACAATATGACCTGAAAATCAATAAACTGGAAAGTTATAGATTGTAGCTCTCGAAATTCCAGGTAATACTGCAAGTTATTATTTTTTCAAATCCCTACTTGTTTAATGTTTAGCTTCTGAATGACAAGCATATCGTGTGACGTGTTTTCCTCTTTCATTTAGATGGTTCAAAGCTGCTTGGTTGTAATGAACACCAGCCCATTCTCCAGCCTCCGTGGCCAGGGGGTCCCACACACACACACACACACACAGCACCCTAACCTGGACTGCATCTCCTGGGCCTTGGCGACGCTGGCCTGCTGGCTGAGCTCCACCAGAGACTGGTAATACTGCTGCTGCTGCTGCTGCTGCTGCTTGTAGCGCGACAGGATGAAGAACAGGCCCAGGATGCTCTTCAGGTTTCCATTACGGATCTCTGGGAGGGAGAAACACAGACTTCAGCTTCATCTACGATTCCTCACACACACTGCTTCTCTATGGAGTACTTATCAGACAGCAAAAGTTGCTTCTTACAGATTAATACACGAGTGTTGTTATTTTACCGGGCATGTTAGCTAAAAACGCTTCATTTGTAATGATGGCCTGCGGTAAAATGAAAAACAGTAATGAAAAGTAGTTTGTCTCTGTGTATACAATGATGAAAGCAGATCATAAAATAATATGGAAAATTATTTGAATGGGCGATATAAACCCAGGCAAGACACAGAAATGCCTTTACTACATTTACATTTACAGGGCAGGATAGTCTAGTGGTCTAGGCGTTGGACTCCCAGCCAGAAGGTCGTGGGTTCGATCCCCGGAGGTGGCCTACCTGTAAGCATTCTTGAGCAACATGCCTAACCCTAATCTCCTCTATGTAATAGCACCATGTAATTGTAAGTCGCTTTGGATAAAAGCGTCTGCTAAATTATCTAATTGTACAGCAAGTAAAAAATGGCACCCACAATTGCTGTAATATGACAATCTCCTGCACCCATCCATCTACAGTAGATAGATGCAGTCAATAATAACTGCAGTATATTAAGTTTTACACTTGCTCAGGATGAGAGAGAAATGACACAATCCACTGAAAACAGGCTTTCATTCATCATATGGTGCCAAAAGCCTGATTAGGTTACATCATCTCCCCAACTGACACAAACAGGGCTGTTTAATGTAGGCCTGAGGCGCGACGTGTCAGAAGAATCAACAGCATAGTGTGTGCTGCCGAGGATGTCGGAGGCATAAATGAGCCAAAAAAAAAAACATTGCCGCTTCATTTGCCAGAGTTCTGCATTTGCCATGGAAAGAGGAAGTCACCTTAATTAGGGGGTGCTATTGATAGACTATCTATGAAGCTGGTGCATTTACTTGTGTGTATAGTGATACATTCTTTTACTTTCACAAGAAAGTGGAGCCTCGCTGGTGTTATCGCCTAATCAGTTCAAGACTTTGTCTACCGTCGGAATTCTTGAGTTGATCGCATCTGCGTTCTGAAATAACAAATGGCCCTCACATGGACCCCTGAACACTGCCAAGCTGCAACTCAACCGTTACAGAGGCGAGAGAATGGCTCTCATTGGCTGAACAATCGGTTTTTGGAATGTTCCACATATTGGAAGGTTGGCACAGAACAGCAGTGGGCAGGGGGCAGTGGTCGACACAGCAATTTTTTGCCCACGTCCGCTATACATTACATTCTAATATCGTATGTGACACACACTGTACAGTTGTTGTTGTATGTTGCTAGCATAATGCCACCATCTGTTAGCTTTGATGATGCTAATAAACACTGATGCACATTTATACATCTGGTCAATGTGTTTACTTCACATTGAGCTGTTACTTTATCCCCACTGCTTTTGATTTATGTCTTTCCATCTCGTATACTTTTTGTCTGTATTCTCTGGGGTATGTCTATGTCTGCTATAGGCCTAAAGATGATATTTATCTTTTGAAGTCATCAAACTTCTGCTTATTCTTCATCTTGTGCCGTCACTCATTTCCCCCATGGAAACGAGTGACAACAGACAACAATCACAATATTAAATACTATATGTATACAGAGCGTGGATTTAGTGGCAGTAAACCTGGTACCATTTGCAACTGAATATGGCCTGCTTGGCCCACGCTCAAATAAAACAGGCCTTAAAGACATTATTATTGGTAACATAACATGTCTCCATTTAATCTTTTATTTCCCTTGGAAAGGTGTTGAGTCAGAGTGAAGACCTTATACAGCTTGAAGTTACAAGACACACCTCTGGAATACTGTCTCCTAATGCCTTTAACCATCCTGTCCTGCTGGGCTTAGCCTTCACACAGAATAATAGATGAACATAGAAAAGGGGAAGGCAAGAAAGACAATGTTCAGAATAGCAGAAACAGAAAATGTTACGAGAGAAAACAGGGACAGGTTATGCTAAATTAAGAGAAATATTGCGAGCGACAGAGTCTATTAGGGAAGCAGAGTGAGGCTGAAAGCAGCATTTTACACTACAGCGAACATGCAACGAGCCACCAGAGTAGCAGCTCTGTTTCTCTAATGGGGAACCCCTGCACAATTAACAAACACAACCTGGTACAGTGATGGCTATAGTGACCCAATGGCCTGGGTAAGTAAGTAAGTAAGGTCCCACCCCCTTTTAAATTCTTGCCCTAGAGAGCTGGTTTGCTATTTTTAGTGTGTGTGTGTGTTGTGTATTTGGCTGGTGGTTAGTAGGTCTGGGTGCCAGGCTATTTTCTCCGCTAGGAGAATTCACAAAAAGAAAATAATAATGTAAAATTGTTGGGAAAATAAATCAGAAAATGACACCAGATTTTCAAGAACATCAGAGGAAATGTGCGGATAACATCCATGACTTGAAAGACACGTGAGAGACACCTCTGCTCTGCTGTTGTTTCGTATCGAGTGGCGGTGTGTCGTTTGTTCTTACCTTCCGCAGACAGCCCTTGGACATTCACTCCTCTGGCGTCGAGAAAGCTGAGGCAGGTGCCCACATTCCCGATCTGCCGGCAACAGGGACAGAGAAAAGTCAGCTAACGATATAGTGGGAAGGATGCGACAACTGCCATTCAGAGCAGTAACTGGTTTGTGGTTAGGGGATATAGGGGTTGGGGGGGGGGGGGGTTTGGAGCGCGGGCATTGGACGATTAGCACATTGCTTATAAAGCTGTTCATTGTGTGGTTGCGGCTTGACCCCTGCAAGACTGGTTCAGCCTGTCTGACGCACTAGCCTCCTACACAGGGATCCAGCGTGCCCTGATATGCCCTCCCCCGCTCCACACACACACGCACACACATAATACCTGTCCAATTGAAGCGGTGTGCATGTGCTCGACTGTGATCGGAGGGGACAGGTAGTGAACACCTTCTGATTGGCTACATCTGATGTGGAACACTGGCTGTACTGGTGTCTAATTTTTGTCTCATTCTTGTTCTATTGCCTTGTATTATTGCCTACTGAATATTTAACACGGGCAATCAGAAAATTCTACATTATAATCTAGGGTTTTGTTTGAAATAGTCTACATATTTAGTTACAAGGCACATCTGTTACTGTATACAAGCAGTGTATTTGCGTGCGCGTGTCACAGCTGAGAGGGTTCAACTTTTAAACGTGTAACATTTTCACTTAGAGTGTGATCTCTAAGATCTTAGAGTGTGATCTCATAATTCTGTTGACTTGTTCTAGCTATTGTTGTAGCAACTTACAGCCCTCTGCCAAAGCGTATTGTGAACAAATTCAATAAATAAAAACCAACAAATGATGCAGCATATTTGTAGAGTGCCTCGTTTGTCGTCCTATGTGTGTCTCCCTCCCTCCCCTCTTCATTTTCATGACATTCTTTTTAGAGGAAGCTCCTATCCAGAGCGGTTTGCTCCGATTCTAAAGCTTTTATTTACAAGCAGCCAATAGGAAGGAATTTAATGTCTGTCTGTCTGTCTGTTGCCCTAACAACAGGCAGACACACCACACAGTGTGTTGCGATCGTGTCAGGACGAGTTAGCGGCAGCGGTGCGATGGATGACTGTCGGTCATTGTCTGAAGAGGTTTGCTCTTAACGTGTACACAGGGTCATGTTAACAGAACCTACCCAGCCACACCTAAAGTGAGAAATTCCTTCGTGGGCCCTCACACATACTGTCAGTGTTTCTCAGCCTTGACACAGTATATACTGTGTATATTTTAAATTAAAAAATCAAATTAAATCATTTTAAAAAACAAAATTGGACTCTACATAGCTACTTATTCTCTACAGTATTTGCATTCTGACCTGATTTTCACTGCAAAGTGAAATGGCTTTTCTAATGACAAGGAAAGGCCAAGGAAGGCTGCCACTGCATAAACGCTTTATGAACCGCAGCTAAAATGAGGGCTCATTTTCTCTGCAGTAATGACAATAATGGCAATCACATAATCCAGCTTTCTGTTCTTTTCACAGCAGTATAACTATTCAGTGGCAAACAGCAGATAGCTGTGGTTGAACTGGGCAGCTCCCAGTACCCAAATGTAATAGAGTATGGTGTGAATGTTTGGAAGTAATGGATTTTATGTTTCTTCTAAGCTGTATTTCCAACTGTTAAATGTTACTAGCTTGGGAGCGGTCACAAGATATGAACAAGTTATTTTTGCTACACAAATGTAGTCTGGCCAAGATACTGTACAGTATAAGCGTTCCAAAACAACATAAAAATATATTTTAAACACTTTAAAACATAGATAGATATAAACACACTAAAATAATAAAACTAAAATATTTGTAAATATCTATCATTACAAAAATGTGAATATTAAAAATGATAAACATGAAAAACAAATTAATAATTAAACATGAATTTGAAAATAATAATTGTCCATGAATAAAGTCCATGACCCCTACTTTAAAAACCACTGCATTATATCACTTCTCTACCTGTCATGGGATAAAGGGTTTATAACCGCCAAGTTCTTTTCAAACAAAAACCCATTCATTGATTGATGGACGGCTTTAAAGTTGAACGTGGACAGAAGGCTGAAACATACATACCATCTGTGAGTGGGTTCTTGGGCTGCCGTTGATATCCTCCACCTTTTCATTTGCTGGGAAAGGAAAGAAACAAAATGAAGCAATTTCTTTTGCTCGTTTTTCTTTCTCAACATCTCCCACAATATATATCCCAGAGACTGTTCAGTCCAGACGTACCGAACCGGCCGTAGAGATTTGGGTCTGGGTGTATATGTGCGTGTTTAGTTCCGGTCTGCCTCTAAATGTACAGCGCATTGGAGGAGAGGTCTGGAAAGCAAAGTCCCACGCCTGCCTAATTTGTCAGCTGCTGCAGAAGAATTACTGACAGGCCTGCGTGGCCCCATTGTCCGTTAGCAAGAGCAGGGAGGGTTATGTTTCAATGCAGCCCAACACAAAGAGAGAGAGAGGGAGAGAGAGAGAGAGGGGAAGAGAGAGAGATAACACTGTGGCCTGGCTCGATAGCACACATGCGAGACACATGCCTTGATGGCGCGTGAACACCTCCCTGTTGCTACACCCAGCGCGCGGGGCGAGAAGCCTCCGGTGCTGCCGCTAGCCCAGGGCCAGCACAAGGCCGTGCTGGAGGAACTGTCCGGCAGACGCTAGCTTTCATGGCCAGGACAGTGTCTACCTATAACCTCACCCGCAACTGGAGCATACGGCGTGTTCGTGCGGACACTAAATTACAAGTGAATAATGTACAGAGAGCAGACAGAAACATACTGCAATGCAAAACATGTCGTATCAAATGTACTGTACAGTATGTAGTAGAAAATAGTGTTTGAAATAATATGTGACATTAAAGGTGGGTTGTATGTATGTGTGTGTGTGTGTGTGTGTGTGTGTGTGTGTGCGTGCGCACATGCACGCACCTATGATCTGGATGATTTCTGCCAGCAGAACTCCATCGGTGACGTCCTGGGTGAGGTCCTTGATGAGCCGAGGGCAGCCAGAGCGGGCCAGGTAGTGATTGGCCCAGTCTGTGTAGATCTGTAGGGGGACGGGACAGGCGCGTTAAACACTCTGACGCCTGCCACTTTTTACCCACAACCCCCCAAAAAGGTCAGAATATATTATTCATTGTGAAAACCCTAAAGTAAGAAATACTAATGATTTAATAAAGTAAACATCTTGAAAACATGTTATAACCCTCCCATGTTCTGTAACGAGCCAATAACAAAGCAGAGAGAGATGCAGATTAGAGGAGACGCAGGAGAGAATGTTTTGGCTGGATCTCATCCCAGGCCTGCAGGGTATTTGTATCAGTCTCAACCACACAACTACAGTAACAACAGTCAACAGTCAACAATTCACAGAGCGTGCTGTACAGTATACAATTACATTATATATAAGAGAAATACAAAGAACGAAATTAACAGGGCGGTTAAGAAATGCATCAAAAACACTCATTACGGGCCCCGTTTACTGTAATAGCGGGAAGCGGAGCCGGTGCTCGGTCTTTATGAGGTATGACTCAAGTTTTGCCCTAAACCGTCGACCACACAGAACGACAAGAAAGCCTCTCTGCTCTGCTCTCTACGTCTTCCCCTGCTAAGGGACTGGTGTGCCCTCGAAGCTGAAGTAGCACGCGTCCTGTCCTGAGAGCTCTGTCCAAACACATCACCACAGCTCAAACACAAATGTTTTCTAAAGGGCCGTGACTTCCCACTTCCTCCAGGGCTGCTGAAGGACTCCATAGAATAGGTTTGGCAAGAACTACAGGAAATAAAATTGATAAAAAATAGAGCTTAAAGGATCTATGCAACTATCTTTACTGGTGTTGTCATAATAGATTAATTAAATTCTAAATAAATATTTTCACCATACGGTATATTCAATGCATTCAATGCATGAAATGTGGTCTTGGTGTTCAATTAAAACAAACAAACTAAAAAAAAAAAAACAGTAATTGCGTTTGCATGTAATCAATTTTATTCTTTTGTCGATGACATTATTAACAAAACCTTTTAATGGCCCCTTTCGTCTTTCAACTAAGTCCGTCAGTTAAACAATAGAGTCTGATCATCGAATGACTGATGCTGCAGCTGATGTCGACAGCTGCAGCAGTTTCGCTGCATAAAGAAAAAAATGTGAGCATCAAGCTTCCATTTGTTATCTACAGGAAACGGGGGAAAATAGTAGAACATGTTGAGATTGTGGCTTTGAATTCAAAATGAAAACATTTGTGCAATTAAGATAAAATAACATGAATTATAAGTGAATTAAAGCTTAATATAAAAATGAGATCGACAATGTAAAGAACACGCCTGGCTCTCATGTTAGTCAGCCTCTGGTAATGAGGCTCATTTCCAAGAAATGAGCTCTCGTAAACTAAAACGCTTCTCATATTGAAATAATCTCCCATTTCCCCTTTTCGTTTTGCCTCGCACACCAGACTCAGTTAATTGCATTTCTCTCTCCTTGTGCATTGCCTTTTTTTTCTGTTTGGCTAGGGGAGAGAAGCAGAGCGCCACCTCTTCAAAAACACCGCCTTCCACAAAGTGTGTATCTGCCATTCTAACAAGGACTTTCTCCACAACCAATGAAACCCCAGAGAACCCGCAGTCATCGTCATCAGATATGTGGATAAGACTCTCAGACACAAACAGCCGCACATTGCGAACACCCGCAACGTGCCTGAAAACCACATCAGGGGGGACGTAAACAAATGAAGCAGGGAGAGAGAGAGAGAGAGAGAGAGAGAGAGAGAGAAGCAGGGAGAGGGGGGAGGCATCAAAAGCGAAAACGAGAGGTGTGAGAAAAGACGAAAACAAAGAAGTCACCGGCGGGAAGGCACTGCTGCAAGCTAAGGCTCTGGAAATACAGAAACATGCACAAAGATGAGGGCAGCGTTCTCTATATGAGACATGTGCATGTGGACATCTACAGTAGGTAGGTGTGTGTGTGTGTGTGTGTGTGGGGGGGTATAACACCGCACACACACACCCCACCACATATGGGACGAGCATTGCGTCCTAACATGCACACACAAACACACACTGACACAGAGGACAAGTAATGTGCTAACACACACACACACACACACACACCTACCGACATACTCCTTTCTATGATGGATGTGTTCACGCACGCAGACTTCCACACACACACACACACACTCTTGGCAGCTGTGACCAGACAACACAACTCGAGCCTTTAAAGTGATGTACACTATACAGCTGTGATGTGAACACTCCCTTCTCTCTCTCTCCCTCTCTCTCTCTCTCTCTCTCTCTCTCTCTACCTGTCCTGCGGTCCTGTCCAGAGTCAGTGTCAGCCTGCATCCCCTCTCAGCCGTGGTGCGCACGCGGACGTGTGCGCGCACGTTGCAAACGCGCAAATTAAGTGCTTTCCACGCTCGTACCACAATGCGGTGACTACAGCTACGCAGGCACAATTGCTCCGGCCTGCGCTAGCGCAGAATGGCCTCTGGGGGGAGTTGGTGGGTTAAATGAGTGAACGGCGAATGGCAGCGTGGCGCTGGAGGAGATGAGAAACCTGGAACCTTGCAATAAAAATTATATATTTATTTATTGGTGGTTACGGTTAGGCATAGGCTTAAACGGTTGGGATTGATGTCCAATCAGCCGCCCAAGCCAATGACATATCGGCCCATCAGAGCAGACGGCAGCTCTGTCCGACGTACATTGGGTGAATTGCCACTACTTCTGTTTATTCTAATCTCAGCTTTCTTTGTATTGTGCTGAGCGGACAGGAAGAGAGACCGGCAAAAGGTCAGGCGTGTTTTACGTGACTCTGCTTTTTACAGAACCACTGTGCCAGATAACATTCCTGCATTCATGAATGTAATTTTAGAAAATAACTGATTAGACACAGCCTCTTCAAGATGAAAGATCTAATACATTAAAGAAAGTTGTACAATCTCTTAGACGGTATTTGGCTGTATGGCTTGAATGTGTGTGTGTGTGTGTGAGAGTGATGTATCAGTTATGTCGTCACTCCATCCTATTAAAAGCTTAACTTGGCAGAGTTGCTTCCCACTGGAGTCCTAAATGTACTTAAGCACAACATAACACTGCATTAACTTAACAAAGGCAGAGTCAATTAAATATAGAATCAATAGCGCTCTGGGATCGTGTCCTGGTTCATTCTACTAAATGTAATTAAAATACATGTTGGAGGGATCCAAATATCCTACCCTTCAGTACTATACCACTAAAACTCTTGGCCACAGTATGGACCTTGCATAACAGCTAAAGACATTGCACACAGTAGCACATACTGTATATCTAAGCCATTTCCAATGCAATAAGTCCCCTATATGATCTTGTTCTCTGAAGAGAACACAGGGTCCTTTAATATCTCTCATATTTCAGTATGGGTTGATGCCATCCCATTTTATGTGGTAGTATGTTTCTTAGCCATCTAAAAATATTTTTACTAAGGCTTGCAGCACGAGTGAAGCAAAATGAAGCAAAATGTTGTTGTGAACCAAGCTGCCAATCAGCATGTATGGGATTTGTGTTTAACTGTATCTGGTTCTGCACAGCTGCGTCTAATCAAACTGCTGATCTCTTGGTCACAATGTGAAACCTCTAGGCAATTTAGCCCCCTAGGAAAATACTCTTCTACCATAGATCCATCAGTTTAGAGGTTCAGTTTCAAACACACACCCATCTGAGAAACTTTGGGGTCTCGAAGTCATTCTTGTACCCTCTCTCCCCATCCAAACCTGGAAAATTATCTCAGGGGGTTCATAAACTCCTTTTCTGAGCCATTTGCTGGGTGTCTGAAGTCAACCAAGCTGACATCCTCAACAGATATGGACAGATAGCCTAGGACGGAGGGAACGAATTGCCAAAACCATAACTGTTCCGTCGCCATTTTCTCACAGACGCCTTGCCAAACCACTTTGTCGCTTCAGGGGAAATCCTAAGCATAAAATGACATAATTGCATGGCCGGGAGACGTTTGGATACACAAACCAAGTTGGACACACTCGCAGCTGTCACTCAACAGGGATCTCCATTTGCGAGAGGAGGACTCAAGGACTCTATGCCAAAGAGAGAGAGAGAGAGAGAGTGAGACACAGCAGGCAAAAAGTGGCATGCATGTTAACTCTATAGTGTCCAACAAGTCAACTGAATTACAGTTCCGCCTGATAATGAGACCCTACCATCGTAATGCTGTGTCCATAGCATGCCACTGACTTAAAACCTCCCCGCTACTGGATGAGACCCACAAAAAAGTGTGGGTTTAATAACTTTTGCACATTTGTGTTTTATTTAATGCCTTATCTTCTAAGGACTATTGTCAATCTAAACAACAAAACCTCAATCTATTTGATGGATGTAATTGTGGATTAAATTGGATAAAAATGTACACCACAATTACTCTGTGATTAAGGCGTCTGTTGGAAGGGGGGGGGGGGGTTATGTCGACTGCACTCACGTGAACAATGCACGCATGTGTCTACCACAAACGGATAAGAACTCTGTTATTAAATTACTTTTGTCAGTACTTAAAGCTGCTATGTAAGTGGCATTAGTTATAGCTGATTTAGAAAGGTCCTCACTGCTAGGAGCATAGTCACACACTGCCAGACACAGTATACTGTAATACTGATACTGATGACATGCACACACACACACACACACACACACACACACCATTTTCATAACACCTCTAGTTTGCCAGCATCTGGTCAGGTATTTCCTCGCATGTTCCCGGTCATTCCCTCAACTCCAAAAAGCCAAGTCATCATATGATCTAGTTCCCTCACCACTTTAGATTAGTCACACAATCAGAATGACGACCCCGTCAGTTAGCCCCCCGATGGTCGGTTAAAAGCTTGCATGGGACCTGACTTTCAGTATAATATACAAAGCTGTATTTTCCCGTTCATTACCAACTACAAGTGATATAATAATGTATCTTATTCTCGGTAAAGGCTATTAAGTGATTCAACGACAACGCTGTTCAGGAGAATGGCTATACTGACCAGAGGCAGGTTATGGACTTTGTAGGCATTGTTTAGCCCACTGCTGGGGTCGGTACCCAGCTAGTGTGGCCGTCGAGTGGGCAGTAAGCGAGCGACTGATCCCCTGCGATATCTGTTACAGTATGCTTGTGGCGCATGAAGGCCAATTAGATGCTAAACACAATGAGTCTGCCTTCACACAGGCAGACACAGGCAGTGCTTGTTGAGCAAACAAATGTAGATGGGCCGCATTAATGGCTTTTTGATTGTGTGCTGGCCAGACTGCCCGGAGCCCAGGCCTGCATTCATTACGGAGCCCGGAGGAGGAGCTCACCCCGGGACAATGTCATTAAGTCCAGAAAACCTGCTGGTGAAGCAGAAGATGAAGATGGAGACGCTGGGGGGGAGGGGAAGGCCCCGACACCAGCGAGACGCAGTTGTGCAAATGTTGTGGGATCTTCAGTGCCACGTCAGCCGGTGTCACCGATGGTCGATGGGCGGGGAACAGGGCTTCAACACAGGGCTTCGCTCATCTAAAAAGTGCAATATCACCCGCAGCCAGGAGAGGGCTCCACCATACTGAACCTGAGCAAATCAGACTAATAGCAAAACTGGCTCTCTTTTGTGTGGAGCTGGACAGTGATGCTAAGCAGTTGGTAGGGGGAGGGGGAGGGGGGTGCAGGAGGCGAGTTTGCTGAGTCATTCAAGGATCAACCATGAATCACCGTTTGAGAGTGAAAGCCGGAGAAGTTAGACATTTCAAAAGGCATAGCAGCTGTGACTCCAAGCCAAGGCTCTTTGCTTGGTTATGAGGCATAGCCTACAGTACTTCCCGGTTGGTCCGCCAGCCAGGACCTATAAAACAGGTGCCCCTGACCAGGGCTTAAAGGGACAAGCCACTAAATAACGATCCTTAAGAAATGTCTCTTTAATGGCTAGCGGGCTATTAAAGCCATTTTTCATACAGTAGACATTGCAGGATAGAATATAATATATATGAATAAAGCTCTGCTCCGTTTTCGGCTGTTCAAAGCACAGCAGTAGGTCAACATACAAAAAGGAGGTTTTTGAAATAAACAATTGCTTCGTCTAACAATTAATAAATCAACACAGTTCCAGTTCTAGTGCTAGTTTGGTGTACAGCTCTGCGATATTAACTGGCACACAACGCATAATAATAATTCCCTATTCTGTTATGAAAAATAAATCTAGGGTTTCAATGACTCGAGCAACTAAAGTTTAAGAGTGATTATAGATAGAATGCTCTTCATTCACAAATATGAAGTCAAACATGAGACGGAGAGATTTGGCACCACTTTAGAGTGAGACTTCACTCACATTCAGATACCATTACCTATAAAATACAAACGCATCTATAAATCAATGAACATGTCCCCCGCTTTTTGTCCGAGTTGAGCAGACGGCGGGTTCTGCACACTTATGAAATGAATCCCATACAGGCCATAGGCAGGTCGAAACTGACACAGTGCGAAAATACAGATCAAATAAAAGTGGTTAGCTGGCCTCCTTTTACCCGTCAGTGCCGATATTTACTGTAAGTGGCATATATGCGTTAAACATCTGGACCTGGGGCCCGTGACTCGCGTCTGAATCACAGAGTCCAGACAATAACGTTCCAGTCATCCCTTCATGATCTGTTTTTGCCCTTTCATTCACTAGTTTCACTAAGGAATGTTTTGAAGAGCAACTACTCACCGCTGTCTTCCTGATCTGTCTTCTTTCTTTCATTTATGTACATTTCTCTCTTTTTGGTCCCGGTGGTGTCAGTTGTGTTCTGCTTTCAGCTGCAATCTATAACTTTTCATTGTATATAACCAGTTTATTGTATAACACTTACAGTGGGTACGCGGTTATTGATAAGTTTGAAACTAAATAGTGGATGAAGCATGTGGGACTTCAAAACAGTGGAGAGGCAGTCTGGCAGACTTTTTAGTGTCAGCATGCTATTGCTATGTGTGTGCAATGTAAATACACTAAACAGCCATGGTGGGCGGGGAAATGAACGAGGGGGGTATATATATACTATATATTGCTCCAGGACACTTGCTCACTCTAAGGGGAAGTTGAGCTGTGAAAGTTTTCATGTACGTTACTTCAAAGTCCCCAGAAAGCTTCGAGTACACACATAAAGGCTTTATAGACGTGACACAGCATGGAGAAAGTGTTGTCTTGAATAAAAGTGTTGACAAGGCTTACGGCCTACTGCCGTCTGGACAGGAATGTGAGGTGTGTGTGTGTGTGTGTGTGTGTCTGTTGTGGGCGCACAGGGATTTCTTTAGATCTCATCAGGCGTGGAAATTGCTGAGACCTTCATAATGCCACGTTTAAACGCTCCTCATTAAGACAGCGTCTGTCTAATGTGGCCGGGTACACATTGTGTTACAAGGGGGCACCAAGGACATTGACTATATATAACCACGGCCTGTTCCTTAAAGGAGCACAAGTAACAGGGACTCGTGCCCTGTGAGGACAAAGGCAGGACAAAGGCAGTGACATACAGTGTGGCGATTGCCCCTGACCCCTTCTAGTCTCTCTGTAGGGATTCATGCAGAAGACCATTACAAAGCCCCTGTTGGTGAAGTGACTTAATGAAGGTGTTACTTAGATAACTATCAACTATTAATTACAAATACAACCTTTTCAGTCTCTACTGTTAGGATAGGGAAGGCCTTATTGTAAAAATGCAATTGTCACCCAGGCCTACCATCAAGCGATTCAAGATTCTGTAGTTAGTTCTAACAAAGCCAGTTACCTTTAACACCTCAGCCCCTGGTCAGGATTGGAGCACTTGTTGGGATAATGTTGGGTGGAGCTATGCTGATTAAAAGGTGCTTATATAGGGCGGAAAAAGGAAGCAGAAATGTACTGTATGCAGACTTGAGCCTTTCATAGCTGAGCCACTGTAAGTCAAATACAAAGCGTACAGACCAGATTTGTCAGCCTGTCTCTGTACGGTCCTGTACACATATAAAAAGGACTGCTGCACTGTCTGCCAAGGCAGACTCCGTGCGGACTCTACGCGCCATACTAGGAAATGGGCTTTAAGGTGTTCTGTCCTGCCCTAACAGGTGCAACAAGACCGACACGTGAGAGCCAGGGAGATGTCAATCAAGCAGCTCTGTAAACACCCAGACCAATGAGCCAAATTAACTCACAACTCACACATCTGTGTAGGTGTACAATGGCATGTTCTCTTCCAAATCTCAGTCATGACAGTTATGAAAAAAAATAAAAAAAATAAAAAAATACTTTGAGAGAATATTCTGTGTGCACTGATTATGGTATGGAAGAAAATCCCTCTCATGGGAAGAAATGCATTATTAACATTTTGGGGGGAATACAGATCAAAGAATACAGGGCGTTTGATGTAGGCATCGGTGGAAACAAGAACATTCAAAGAAAAATTTTGACCAGTTAATCTACTTTCCTGTAAAACTCTGTTTTTCAGGAAAGTAGGGCTGCATGACAGAGGGTTTAACAGGATTTGGATTAGAAATGATAATGACAATTTCCATTCACACTTTTGTAAATAAAAAAAAATGCGGTCTTGCATAACACACAAAAAGAACGATTTAGCAGAACTCAGAAGAGTTCCAGGTCGACAAACTGTGTTCCTTCGCCCATTTTGGCACACAGACAAGACGCTGAGAGGGAGAGAGATGGAGATGGGCCACAGGAGAGAAAGGACCAACGACAGATGGGGGGGGGGGGGAGGCTACATAGGAGGTGTGGAGGAGGAGTCACTGCGAGGGGGGAGGAAATGAAAGGAAGAGAGAGAAAGGAGTAGAGAGGCGTTAAAGTGTGTGTGTGTGTGTGTGTGTGTGTGTGTGTGTGTGTATGTGATGAGAGTCTCAGGTGTTTGGTCTGGACAGTGACATCATAGAACTGGACCAATATAAATGCTTCAGTGCCGGGCCAGGAGTTGAGCTCAGCCAACTTTGCAGAATTCTCTCTCTCTCTCTGCCTTCTTTACATCTTTTCTGAGTGTTCAGCATGGCAGTGAGGACTATTTCTCTCTCCCTGGCAAGACTAAATTACAAAAACTAAATAAACACTAAAGGTTGTTAGTGTCTCCCTTTTTAAAAATTCCGTGTTGTGAGTCACTCTTGCCGATAAAAAAAAAAAAATGTCTGTCCTTGCAGTGTCCTTACTTGCTTGGTAAACGATACCACCCTGTTGAAATGAAGGGTTTAGAGAACCTGCGGGCCCCAGAAAATCCAGCAGGGACACTTAACCCCCCCTAACCCCCACCGGCCAGCGGGGGGGGGGGGAGAACGTGATATTTTACAGCAGTGGGGAAATTTTGCTCCCTTGCATCACCGCAAAGCCTCCACTTAGCTTATATTCAGAGGCTTTTTCCAAGTGTGTGTGTGTGTGTGTGTGTGTGTGTGTGTGTGTGTGTGTGTGTGTGTGTGTGTGTGTGTGTGAGAGAGAGAG
>JAOEHI010032222.1:13628-24129 GCA_025447815.1 Percopsis transmontana | reverse complement strand
AGTATATTTATATTATTATATTTTGCTTATTTTAGATTTACAATATGAGATGTTAAGGCCAGATGGAGAGTAAAGTTGCAATTCAGGTGTGTGTGCCCCCTTGTCGCCAGTGACGTTTATTAGGTTAGATTGATGGTCCTGAGGTGGTTTTAATAACAGTACTTGTCAGTGATGAATGAGCCTCAACCAGAAATCACGGCAGACCCCCTGAGGAAGTTCGTCACACATGTATTGCTCTGAGGAGAGTTCATAGAGGTTGGATGTGATCTAGACCCTGAAGACTTGATATGGTCACTGGGACTGCAAATGACATGTGCATTCAAAGCCTTGTTTGGCCTACCTCTTTCCTAGTTAACTAATTGTGTGTGTGTGTGTGTGTGTGTGTGTGTGTGTGTGTGTGTACTCCTGCATGATAAGGGGAAAGGCAAAGGTGCAGCCAAGCTCTCGGTCCTGGAGGAGGAGCAGGCCCAGAACATGGAGGTGGTAACCTTCTGTGAAGACGTAGCAAAGTAAGACACCTGCTTCCTATCCTCTCAACCCTATTTACACCTAGACTGAACATACCACCTGTGCCTGGTAAAACAAATGCCCTGTTAGCATTTTTTCCCATGGGTTTCTTCGTGCGAAAACACGTCTTGAAATTATGCAAATTGCCAAAATAATGTATATGTAAAATAATGTGTAAATGAGGCACTTTTATGTTTTAGGAGTTAATTGTTGTCAGATGATGCCACCGTTGTGACAAAGCTTTAGATTGGTCACAATAAGCCAGTTGCCACGTAGTGCTACAGTGTTCTGTCTCACATTGCAAGTGGATGCAACTCAATGTTGGTTGATGTTTACCTACATGAAAAAAAGGATTCACGCAATGTATTATGTAAAAGCCGCAGCACCCTGTAATAATGGGAACGGTTATTTGTAATCACCACATAACTCTTATTGGACTAAACTAGCTTGGAAAAGCTGGCATACTCCTGTGGCGTTTGTCTTACAGCCTGCGTGCCAAGTTCCACCACAGTGACGTCTCCACCAATCCCGGCTATGTTCTGAGCCCTGTCATCGTCCAGAGGGGCATCGGAGGGGACAGCGGCTGCTCTGTCAAGGTGTCTATCGAGATCTCGGACACCCAAGAGCCTGTCACCTTCACCTGCGACGGTAAGCACAGGGGACCGACATTTCTGTTACCTCAACTGGATGACATTTAATAGTATTTTATAGTATATAGTATATTTAGTATATAGTTTAGTATAACCTGTCTTGAGTCACTGGCATTTTATTGTTTGAAATTTAAAATTTCTTTATCTTTTACGGGATTACTTCTATGGCAATTTTAATTATGAATAAAAAGCTAATCGTTTTGCAAAATGTCAAAAATGGATGTACAGTAAAGCTGACATAGGCACACTGTCGCCTTAAATCCAGAAATGGGGAAAAAAATACAACTTTCCCCTTTTAACTTCCCAGCTTAGATTTAAGATAAGAGAGCTGTGAAGCAGAACACTGGCATTTACAGCTGCCAGTGGGAAGTACACCATGTTCCTTAAAAGTACAAAGAAAAGCTTCGCCCCCACCCTTAAAAAGACTGATGAACAAAAAGTATTTACATTTTTTATTTTTTAAACTTCTTCCTTTTGTTGTTGGCCTGCTGACGTTTCCTGTTTGTTTAGGTGTTGTGTTGGGGAGGCCTTTGTGTTTGAAGCCTTCTCTGAAATGGGGCATTAACTTCCGTGAATGTGGGTATTTTATTAGTTTCGAGAGACGAAATCAAACATTATTTTTATATATATATATATACATACACACACACACACAGAGTGTAATGAAATATAAAGATGTGTATGTGAGGGGTACAGAGGCCCCACTGATCTAGTTGTGTGCTGTGCTGACCCTCTGCACTCACACAGCCCCTTAACTGGGTGGCACAGTCCAGGAAGCTATTCCTTTCACCTCAGGTCAGTTCATAGTGTGCTAGCTTCACTTCCTCCCTTCCTTGTGTGCTCTCTTGGTGATAGTTGACTTCCTCAGGGGCCAGGCAGTGGGTTGAGCCACATAGTTCGTTTGGATGGCTCTGGTCACACACAGTCACCCAAAGTCGCATATCGGTTCCCATGGACAATAGGCCTCAGTTCTTCTCAAAACGCACTCCGACCGAGGGAGAGAGCAGGAAAAAGGAGGGTACACTCCTCCATTCTTTTTCTGTTTTTCCTCCCTTTCTTTCTCTCACTCTGGCTTTAACAGAATCACCTGATAAATGCACTGGCATTCAAACATACTAGCTGGACAGTAGGATGTTGGTAGGGCTGTAGGAAGATGGACTGTGGTGTGTGTACATAACTACCATCGACATTCTTTCACTGCACTAAGACCAGCAGTAGATATAATAACAATTAGAATTACAATTGGGTCCTTTAGCAGACGCTTTTATCCAAAGCGGCATACAATTACTTGGTGCTATTACATGGAGCAGATAGGGGTCATATAACAGGTTATAGTATAATAGATGAGACATTATATGGGCTTAATACTGTCTGGTACTGAGTAGCAATGAAATGATTCCTGGAATTGGTTTTATGTTCTAAAATGAAGTGACTTAATTAGCAGGGCAGGGAAAGTACATAAATGTCACACTTCATCTGCAAGCTTGCCCCTTCTCACTTTATAACCATATTTATATATGGTTATATTATAACCATTATATTATATTTCTGTCACTCATTAGTACATTTATGTTCGAGCTACGTTCCAGTGGCAGAAATCAATGTGTGCTTTGTGACTCATTTGGGAACTGGATCTTTCATCTCGTTCTCGGTCGGTACTGTTTGTTATTGTCTGTGGTTTGAACTTTCTCTCAGCAAGTTATTTCCACATTGCTGTTGTGACGTCACAGATCCTTTTAAGGTATGTGTTACTGGCTAGCCAGACTGCAGTGACGGTTGGAGATCTTCTCAGCTCTCAGGAGTGTGTGTGTGTGTGTGTGTGTGTGTGTGTGTGTGTTAAAACAGAAACATGTATAATGTATCTGGCACTCGTGGGAATCTGTGTTTGTGCACATGCCCACTACCCATCAATGAGTTTGCTTGCTCCAAGTACTAGTACCCCACCCACCCACCCAAGGGAACATTCTTGAACGTTGCATACAATAACATACAACGGAGGAAATTTCTCCCTTTTCAGCCAGTGCCCTCAAGAATGATACTCACCCTTGGCATTTGGAAGACTGGTTATGTTGGTGATCTAGAAGTGAGGCCGATCATGGCTAAGAATTTAAAACAAGCTTTTCACCAGAAAAAGTATTATTCAGCTGCTGTACTCGTTGTGGTAACATTGGGCAAGGGCTAGCTATCTATGGGGTGAAAGTGCAAAAAAGTAATAAGAAAATACCATTCCATTAAAGGGTGGGGGCCTGTTATTGCTGGAACCAGGGGTGGTCTTCCCATTTGTGTGTCCCGTTTGCATGCATATGCATGTTCAGTTGCCCATTTGGATATCTAGCAAATATCCACATGCTTAGTCATGTATTTAACTTTGTTTGCCTGTGTCTGTATCTGGGTTTGTGTTTGGTAATGGCAGGGTTAGGAACCTCTGTGGAACTAGCCAAACCGCAGGGAAAACCTGCCTTGTGTAAAGTTACGCTCACTGCCCAGGATTTTCTCCACATCAGAATGTCAGACACCAAAGGCCTCTCAGATCCCCCTTAGCCCCTCATGCGGACATAATTTACTTGGAGGTTGATGTTAAGACATTCTTTTTCTCCTCTCCCCTCCAGTGAGTTCTCCAGTGGAGCTGTTGATCAGCCAGACCCTGTGCTGGGTCCACGATGACCTAGACCAAGTGGACTTCTCCAGCTACCTGCTCAAGGTCTGCGGTCAGGAGGAGGTTCTGCAAAAGTAAGTGTGTCGAGCACTCACACTCACACTCACACACACACACACAGAGACACGGGGGATTATTTATTCACATAAATGTGCTGCATATCTCTTTTTCACACACAAATACATAAACACCACCACGAACCCCCTGACCCCTTCCTTTCCCAGACTCCTCCCCTGCAGCGCTCTCGTTGCGAGGAGACTTGCAGGGGAGGGGCAACAAAGACAAGAATACATCAACAAAACTGGCGGCCAACATTCCACAGGCCAGGCACTATTTTTCTTTAATTGTTGTAGCAATCCCAGCTCCTCACGTCCCCCCACCCACCCTGAGCTGCTGAAGCAACAGTGGTGGAGCACAGTGGGCGGCCCAGCTCGATAAAGAGCATAGAGAGTTCTAGTGAGAGACGTTGGTCTGCCCCCCCACCTTCATGGACTTTCTTTTTCTCTCTCTCTTTTCATTGCTTCTATAATTCTGTGTGTGTGTGTGTGTGTGTGTGTGTGTGTGTGTTTGTGTGTGTGTGTGTGTCTCTCTCTCTCCGTCTCTCTCATCCCTCCACCCCCCCTCTCTAGCTCTCTGTGTGTCTCGATCTTGGTCTTCAGTCATCTGATGTTTCCATAGCTAACCCTGCCACCTCTTCCAGGAACAGATCTTTCTCTGGTCCCTCTAATCTGGAATCCATGGGAACGGAGAACGGGCCCTCCCAGTAGAAACCTTTTTTAAAGGCCCAGTAATCAAAAGTATTAAAAGATTTTTATTTCTTTCCAATACCAATGTAGCTGCATCAAGATGAAGGTTTGAGAGGTGTCAGAGCAAAAATGGGCATGCTATTTTATGTTCAATTTTGTTCCATCCATTGTGATGAGTCTCATTGAACACTCCTAGTCAAGTATTATGAACTATACTACTACTTGTTTCTGTGTCAATAAGAGTGTTTCTTTTACAGATGATGCTCTTGGCTGGTATGGTTTTTAGCACAATTTGGCTTTCACTTCCTCATACTGCACAGCTGTTCAACAGAATTTAAAATCAAGACGGCATTAAGAATTTATTGAAGATGAGTTGTGATTCTCTTCAATATTTATTGAGGATACTCTCCTTGATTGTGTTGTAGCACCCTAGGAATCGCACACTTTAGCACTGTCTTAATGTTGTTGTTTTTTTTAAACACTACTGGTTTTGGGGGAGGAGTAGAGAAGAATACAAGCCACTCAGTACCCGGGTGCGTGAGGGCCATGCACTGTCAGATTTAGAGTATTTTTTTGTAATGTGGGTTTTGGCCACAAGGGTAATTCGCAAACATCTAGGAGAACACCTTTTACAGTGGGTCCTTTGTATGTAATACACTTTCTCCCCCCCCCCCCCTCCCCCGCTTCACAGTAAACACAGCCTGGGCAGCCATGAGTACGTCCAGAACTGCCGGAAATGGGAAAGCGAGATCACACTACAGCTACTATCTCTGTCCACCATGAGACGAGACCTGGCACGCACTGTGAGTCCACCTGTTCATCCACACACTGCCTTGCATTTGTTTGTAAACTGTATTTATCCATCCACACAGATGCATACAGTACATATATGGATGTCTACGCACCTGTGGTGAAATGTCAGGTTTTAATGTAATCAAGACAAATACTGTCAGACCATTTTCACCCTTAATGAATTCTTGTAACAATATTTATTGCAACTAACTATTTTTTTTAAATTCAGAAAAATGTGGGTAGACTTTTCATCTATACAATAAATACTTACAGGATCATATTTCTTCAGCTATAAGCCTGGTTCATGTTTCTGTGCCTCCATTCAACTTTTCATCTTCCTCCATTTTCAACATTCACAGTCCACACATTAATTTGTGTATCATAGACCCAAAGCCATTCATCATAATAATAAACCTGTTTTTGTGTAGGTGGAAGATGACAGCTCTGCCATAGACCTGGTGAAACACCTGGGCCAGTTGGAGAGGCCCTTTAAGGAGAATGTCACCAGGTACTAAAGCCTCTGCACAGGTCTGGAAATGGATGGGACATAAATGTAACTAGAACTTGCATAGTATTGAAATGTATTAAAGGTCTAGAGAGCTTTAGAAATGATTTTGTTGTTAGCCGTGACGGTAATTTTTCCCATGTCATTTCACTTCTGTAGAAGTTTGTTGTATTTGCCAAGTGTTCATAGTTCATGTTTTGTTTATAATTCTTGAAATATTGAATTGCTGTTTGAGTGTTTATTTGGGGGGAAAAAAGCTTGCATCAAAAGTCAGCAATAAATGCATGCAAGACTTTGCTACCATTGTAGATAGTACGAATAGATGCAGACCAGTTCTGGTTACTTGAGTTGTCTCAGTTGTAGGGGCGCTGTGATATCCTTGCTCTGCTTGAATGTGATTAACACTGATCAACAATGCACTGGAAACAAATTCAGCTGCTGCAATTCAGCTGTCAACTAAGCGATTTTATGCAGATTCAGAGGTTCAATTTGTCCTAGCCTTATCTCTGTGTCTTTCTGTCCTGCTCATTTGTCTACATTCCTCACATAATCTCGCTATCGATCTGTGGCTCTTTTCCTCCAGACAAGGCCTGGCTGACTATCTTGAAGGTTACCACAATCAAGTAAACATCTGCCTGCAGAACGAGGTATGCAGACTTGCAGAATGTGGGTCTGGGATGTTTGGAAAATGATTTAGATGATTTCCAAAAGGAAAATTTTATTAAAAAGAACAACAATATTTGCATCTGCTACTATGTGAAATGTTATTTTTTGAACGCCTGTAAGCCAAAACTATCAATGTAAAACAATTAGCGCGTTGACAAAAGTGTAGGACTCCACAAATAGTTTTCAGGCCTGTAGCCGGTCCGTGTGTCACGTTAAATAGTTCACACAGCAATTCCTGGAAGGCACTTTCTAGAAATGCACATCTGTTTTCGAGCTAGTGTTGTACTTTTTTGAGTTAAACAAATTTAGACTGTACATGCTAATTTTCACTCTGTTGTTTTTCTTTTTCTCAAAATCAACCCACACTACCACCAATATTAGTAATAGTAGTAATATTTGCTGAATGCATGGCGGGAAAAACAAAACATAACTTATAACTTACTGGTAAAGAACATTTCAGGTCAAAGTGTATAATTTGACACCATGTTTATGTACACGCTCAACCACAGTTAAATGTATATTTAAATGTACTACAAATTAGACCAGTGGTTCTAGATATTTACCTTTTTTTTTATTACTTATTTTTGTAGTTTCATCATCTTCAATAAAACGTGATTCCATTTTTTCAAGTGTTCATGGCATATATCTTTAATGCCATTATCTTTATGCTATGTATGCTATGTTCATGGGGGTCGTATGAGGTTTTACAGCTGATCCAGCATGTTTAGCGCTACACAGAAAGCAACCAAGCTGTGCTGTTGTGTCCAGAGTTCCCAGTACAAGACGGTGGACAGGTTGGTTCAGACGGTGAAGAACCTGTGCTGCGCTCTGGATGAGGTGGAGACCCAGGCCATCACAGAGGCCGTCAAGAGGCTGCGACACTCCGTGAACCTGCCCAGGACACACTCGCCTGAGGTAAGCATGCTAACAAGGGCACACACACACACACACACACATTCACTCTAACCAATATACATACTACTACATGTTGTTCCGTGCTAACAAACGCCCCCTACCCTGTTCTAGATTGGGTCCAAATCACCTGGCAGGTCATCAAATGGTGAGTTCCTTACTCCAGATTATACACTATCACAGGTCATGCGCTGTGAGGTATTGACGATGCTTCTGTGACCCCTGACCTCCACAGGTCATGCCTGTTCAGTGGAGGAGAATGTCTCACTGTTGACGAAGGCTGTGTATGACCTCGCCAAGCTCTACCTGCGCTCCTTCTGCCCCGCCTCCTCCTCGTTTAGCCGCGCCCCCTCGGCCCAGCCGGCAGACGGTGGGGACGCAGAGGGGCGGGGCAGCAAGGAGGCCTCTTGCACCACCTACCACCTGCAGTTCACACTGTTCGCTGTGCACGGCATCCCTGCCGCTTGGGTCAGCAGGTAAACACTCCTGTGTGTGTGTGTGTGTGTGGTGTGTGTGTGTGTGTGTGTGTGTGTGTGTGTGTGAATAAATAAAACGCTTTACTTTTATGTTCAGTGACGAGGTGAACACTTTCCGACCTCGAAAGGGCAATCCATATGAATCATGTAAATCTGAAGAGTTTTTTGGAGGGGAGGGGGTCGGAGCATTGACTGCAATTTCAAATATGGCCATTTCTATTAAATCTGGTTGGTTGACACAGACTGTAGCCTCAAGTGTAGATTTTTGAATGAATGAATTGTCAGTGGAAGCTATTGCAAGCAGGGTCAATTAATAGGTGAAGTAATTTAGGCTACTATTTGTAAGTCGCTTTGGATAAAAGCGTCAGCTAAATGCTTAAATGTAAATGTAATAAAAAATAAATCGCCAATGTTTTTCTATGTGGGAGGACCGCACACCCCGAGTGGCAACTGTGGTGTGTGTGAAACCCCCTAAAGTCTGTTATTTATAAATCAGCCTACACCATGGCGATGGCGAACCTGTTCAGAATGACAAACCGTTTTTACGGTGCAAAACTTGCCACACGTCATCTTGGCAAACTCGAGATTTAACATCTCAACCTGGCGCATCACCTATCCGCTGGTGAGCCTTCGGCTGCATGTCTGTTTGACAGTAGCCTAGCTAGTGTGACACTGCCCAAATAGTAACGTATAGGCCTCCTATACGGGAGACGGAGTCAAATTGTGACACATTTCCAGTTTCTCAAAGCACCAGCCAGCTGGTCCGTACAGTCCATCATCAGCCGTCCCGCAGTTTTCCTCGGGTTCACCGCCCTCACTGCTTGTCTAACCTCATGCTCATTCACAGTGGGGATATGGCTGTTGTGGGCTGGTGGATGCGATGTGGTTGCTTCCGGTGGCTCCACCTCGAAGCAGGCAAAGAAGTGGTTTAGCTCGAAGCATCACCGACTGCATCTGAGAGCTTTCCGGTTTCATAGCTGATGATGAGCTGTGTAGTCCTCAATCTTCCTCTTAAGGGGCAGGATAGTCTAGTGGTCTAGGCATTGGACTCCCAGACAGAAGGTTTTGGGTTCGAGCCCCAGAGTTGGCCTACTTATAAGCATCCTTGAGTAAGATGCCTAACCCCTATCTGCTCCATGTAATGGCATCATGTAATTGTGTAAGTCACTTTAGATAAAAGTGTCTGCTAAAATGACCTAATTGTAATTATTAGCAGCCTTGGCCTTTCTGATGCCTCTTTTCAGCTTGGCTCTGGCAGCACTGTATTGTGCCCCATCACCAGACCTGAGCAGGGAATGGACTTCTTTCATCTTCCAGGGCTTCTGGTTGGGATGTACCCGGGTGACAGTGTCCTTGCAGTACTTAATGTAGCACAGGACAGTTGTGTATTCCTCCAGGTCCTGATGCTCAAATATCCCAGTTTGTTCTCTCGATGCCATCCTGCTGAATATTGAATTGAAACACCCTTTTAAATGTTCACTTGAGGGTACACCAGATTGATGCATATCATGGTTAAAATGGTCAAACTTCTCTCCTGCAGCATACCCTGGTCTCCCCAGTGAAGGTTCAGTCTTCACCCACCATCATGAAAGCTTAATATCAAGACCTAGGTGTGGTAATGGAGAGGTAGAATGATCGCTACTTTAAAGCTCCCTCACTTAAATAAACAATCAAAACATATATTCCAGTCAGTGGTGATTGCTCTGACTACACGGGAAACACGGCTTCTCATACAATTGAATTTCAAATGCGATAATAAGATGTTTACCAAAGTGTCTATATTACTCATGACAATGGTGCTATTTAGCCATTATAAAGTGCAAAACATCTGCACTATATCCCTTCTCGCCCTATTTATTTATTTGTCGTCATCTTAATTCGTGAACAGTGTAGCAGGGTCCTGTCCAACGAGACCAACAGAATAGACCGCTATTGAAACCGGGCTTCGATGGGATCCTATGGCAGGTTCAATTACACTTTGTTTAAATGGCAAAAAGATGGACTTTAAGTGGACCACAGGCCTTTAATGTTCATTCAATAATTTTGGGTCTAGCAACATAACTTAGCATGCTTTTTATGCAATATGGCAGACACTTGTTGTAGACCAGATTTTATAGAGGTCATTTGATTCTTTTGCATACAAGTAACCAGATATGTTAGAATACGATGAGAACATTTCTTATTTTCTCTTAGCTAGTGCACCAAACACACCCTGCTAAATTCCTTGTATGTGCAAACTTACTTAAATCTCATTCGGATTAGACAACGGTGCTTCGCTTGTATCTGAAAGGAACAGCAGCCACTGATATATTCATGTTGTATCTTGTGACTCCGTATATTTTCCTGCTTTTTGGTCCTTGGCCAATCACATGCCTGACACTGTATATGTGTGTATGTCTATCTATATATATATATATGTGTGTATGTCTATCTATATATATATATATTAAAGTCCATCTTTTTGCCATTTAAACAAAGCCGTGTATATATATATATATATATATATATATACACACTGTATATACAGAGAGTGTGGGGGGGGCCCCCCCCCCGGCAGGGGGGGGCGGGGGTTGAGTGTGTTGGGGTGTGTT
>JAOEHI010032222.1:0-13618 GCA_025447815.1 Percopsis transmontana | reverse complement strand
TTTATTAAATTACATCTTTTTGCCATTTAAACAAAGACGTTTTTATATATATATTTATTTATATATACACACTGTATATAAAGAGAGAGTCCCCCCCCCCCCCACCAGAAATGTCTACTGTTAATTTCAAAAATAAGGTCAATAGATTGAACAAATACTCCCCTGTCCCAAGAGTGCTGCTCTGTGATAGAAAAGTGCTATGTAAGTGAAAAAGAGCTGAATGCTGGTTTCCAACACCGAAGCATTGTTTCACCGCCTCCCAGGCCCTTTTTTTGGCACAACTGATGTGCCGTTCTCTGCCACACGAGCCGCTCGGCTGTTTTATTTCCCCTGTCTTAGTGTTTCACACCGGTGTCCAGTTCCACCCTGGCTTTGTCACTAGCGTGCTCTAGGAAGACTGCTAAGCCACATTTTTCCATTTGCTGCCCTGTCAGGTGTACAAAGTATGGAACCAGGAGACTATTAGTTATTCTTAATTACAATAATAGTATAGATAAGCCTGGTAAAATACCATTGTTCAGTCGTAAATTAATGTTTAATTTGGTGATAGTATTCAGTATACATTAAGAATATACTATATGGTATAGAGAAGAATCTGGAATTTCAAAAACATTTCAGTAGGAAGAACTCTGTGTTGAATGGTTGTAAAACAATTGCTCTCATGCCCTGATGATCATTTCACGGTGGCCAGCTGTGCCATCATTAAAAGAGAGGAACTGGTTAATTACAGGCTATTTCCTCCTACTTGTAACCCCACTGAGCCTCTTCCAGCAGTTATATTAAGCCAGCATTGCTACTGTGGCCACCATACCAAAGACGCTTTCAGAAACATTTAACTCATCACAACAGCATGGCAGATAGTTCTCAGACCTAAATGATCAACGAAGCACAGCTATGAGAGTGTGGTCTGACCAGAGCACTCTTGAGCGCTTGGTTTGGTTGCGTTGGTGTGCCAGTCTGTAGGCCCAGTGAATACTGTAGCAGTATTTAGCGTATTGAGACAGGGTAGCCAGTACCAACATGCAGATGGCCCTGAGCAATGCACCAGCTCCCTAAGACAAAAAGGGCCGTGTCGATCCACTCCATGCGCTTGCGTCAGTGCAATAAAACGTTTATTTTTGGAAGTGCAGCCGAACTGAAAATGGAATTTGATTTTCCTTTTTAATTAGTTCTTTGTATCTCACTATCCTCATACGCCACAATATCCCCTCTCCCTCCATATTGCTTGAATGTGAGTTGAACCCACTTACACTCCCAAGTTAAACAGACCGTGTACAGAAATGGAATAAATCTTAATTATTAGCCTATTAATTATTATTAGCCATTCACCCTCATGGGATTACTGGTATAGCTGTCTGTAATTGTGTCTGTTCTTTTGTATCTGTCATTTTTAATTGTGTTGTATGTTTGTTTCTGTTTTTCTAAATGGACCTTGAGTCTAATAATAAAATCTATCTATCTATCTGTCTATCTATCTGCGTTACTACATATGGTAATATTTAGTCACACAGACGGGATCATGATAAAGTGGTTCCTACTACTCTACTAAATACAAACTACTAGATGTAGTGTGTTTTTCGTGTGTGTATGCTAGGCCAATCAAGTTGGGATTGCAAAACAGTAACTGCTCAAATACTGTGTGTACACAGTACACACTACATATAAAAATAGAAAAAACGGGAGGTGTTATTTACTTTTGACACCTTATAATGATGCCAAATATTACACACTGCAACTGTAATAACACGGTAAGACTTTCAAACTGCAATAATATGTGGCAAGCTGGGATAGCAATTCAGCTTTTCTCAGCAGCCACTGTTGGGCGAACGTTGGGCGTTTTAACCCTCCTTCCCTCCTTGGAGCTGCCCATTGGCCAACCAGTGGACTGGAGTCTCATTATGTGTGTTTTTTTTAATGCGTTTTGTTTTTATTGTTGTTAATAGAGAGCTTGCTGTAATAAACAAAGGAATGCCTATTTATTTATTTTTATTCCAGTTATGAGAAGTACTACCTTATGTGTGCCCTTAACCACAATGGAAAGAACCTGTTCAAACCAGTCCAGTCCAAGAAAGTGGGAACCTACAAGAGCTTCTTCTATCACATCAAATGGGACGAGCTGTAAGTGACCACTGCACCTGCTGTTCAGGCCTTATCTATGTGAGATATCTTGGACAAGCATGGTTCCCTGTCTCCACCCAGGATCAACTTCCCCATTGCCGTGGCTCAGCTGCCGCTGGAGTCGGTGCTGAGTCTGTCCCTGTTCGGCCTGCTCAACCAGAACGCTAGTGGCTCCCCGGACTCCAACAAACAGAGGAAAGGCCCAGAGCTGCTGGGCAAAGTCTCAATGCCCCTCTTTGACTTCAGACGGTGAGAGAGGGGGGCTCAGAGTCCTGCTTAGATGTGTGTGTGTATTTCTGTGCACGATATATTTCTGCTTGCTTTCCTATTGTGTACACAACCCATTGTATCTGCTTGTAAACGTGTTTTAGGTGTGTATCTGTGTGTGCGGGTTTCTGTATTCACTGGTGTGTATACACTCCTATTTTATTATGTTGTTATGCGTGTGTGTGTTGCAGTGTGTTAGCCAGTGGGACCAGGCTGCTGTGTTTGTGGACATGTACCCAGGGACCTGCTGCTGCTGGCTCTACAGGGGCCCGCAGGAGGCCCCTGGCAGAGAGAATTGTCCTGCAGGTGAGTGGTGGGGAAGGGTTCCGTCTGATGCACATTGGTTGTGGTGGTTTGTGTGCCAGCCGCATCTTGTACCGCATGGTCCAACAGCATGCTCCAGTGTGAGTGAATGCATAGTCAGACTTAACATAGTGTGTGTTTGTCTGTGCTTAGGTGGACTTCCCCAGCCCAGCGCTGGACGTACTCTATGTTGGGCCCCCTGTGGCCCCCAGCACCGACTCCCACACACTGGAGGAACTGGACGCAGACCTCCGACGCAAGCTGGAAAGAATCTGTAGTCGAGCGTCCACCTTCGGGTAGGAGATTCCTCCTGCTGTCTTTTGAAACCCTTCTTTAATGTGTTTTATATTTAAAGGCGTAGCCTCCATAAAACACTGCCTCCACCCACCCTCATTCATCTGGTCAAACCTCAGCTAAATGCCCTCTTATGGCTACTGCCAGCCAAACCTCTGCCAGCCTGCCAGCCTGCCAGCCTCCACGCGTCTCTACGAGCTGCTGAACACAGAGAGTGCTGTCACTGAGCCTGCAGAGCCTGCGGCCTCTTCCTGCTGCCTGCTAGCCTTTCTCTGTGTCTGCTCTGGCATGACTGGCTGGCTGGTGTGTACATATTGTGAACCGTAATGTAGCACGGTTCACAATGTGACAGCTTTTGAGTGGACTATTAATGTTCAGTAGCCATGTAAAGACTTTAATCAGAATATTATCGTTTATGGAGCCTATAAGACATTGTATTGTGTCAATGTAAACGTGGTTTTGTCCTGTGTGTGTCTGTAGGCTGAAGCGGGCAGAGCACCAGCTCCTGTGGGACCAGAGGCTGTACTGTCGTAGGGACCACCCCAGCAGCCTGTCCAAGGTCCTGGCTAGTGCATCCAGCTGGGACTGGGCCAGTATGGCCCACATCCACTACCTCCTCCATCACTGGCCCTCACTGCCCCCCGTCGCAGCCCTGGAGCTGCTGGACTCCAAGTAAACATGGCCGCTCACACCACACGGGGCCTCTCTAGATAGACCTGGGGCACGCTCATTAATGCTTCCAGTAGTTAGGGATAGTAGGGATAATAGGGATACAACAAAAACAGACCTTCATTTTGAGAACCACAACTTAGATGTAAAAAGCAATTCCTTGTGTTAAGGGGCTGTATAGAAGATGTATTTTATGAGGTGTGTGTTGATTTGTGTGTGTTCAGGTTTGCAGACACAGAGGTGAGAAGCGTGGCTGTTGGTTGGATTATGTCAAGCACAGATGATGAGTTGGCTGACTACTTGCCTCAGCTAGTACAGGTATTACACACACACACTACAGACTGTCTCTATCTATCTCTTATCTCTCACTGTAACTACCAATCCCTGGTTCCGTTCTGTTCTCCTCTCCCCGGCAGGCAGTGAAGTTCGAGTGCCATTTGAAGAGTGCTCTGGTCATGTTCCTGCTCTCCAGAGCTCAGGGCAACATCAACATCTCTCACAACCTCTACTGGTGAGTGGCGCTGACTCCGTATGTGACTGTAAGATGCAATGGCCCTTTTATTACAGTTCAGCCCGTAGCATCAGAAGGCTTGTTTCCTCCTGACCCCATTCTAATAGTATATGAAGCATGGAGGTGTGACGTGTATCCTGCTTGTATGTGCTGACCTCAGGCTGCTGAGGGACGCAGTGCAGGACCCAGCGTGGGGCCGGCGCTACGAACAGGTTCTGGGGGCCCTGCTGTGTCTGTGCGGGGCCCGGCTGAGGACGGAGCTGGACAAGCAGACCCGCCTGGTGACGCTGCTGGGGGCCGTGGCGGAGCGGGTGAGACAGGCAGGAGGCTCCACCAGACAGGTCAGGACGGGGCGGGGTGTGTTAAGGTGTGTGTGTGGGTGTTTGTGTGTGTGTTTAACACATGTTTTTATGTCTAGGTGGCGCTACAGGAGGGTCTGGAGAACATCCAGAACTTCTTTCAGAGGAACAGCTGCCGTCTGCCCCTCAGTCCCGGCCTGGTGGCCAAGGGGCTCAACGTCAAGGTAGAACACTCACTCACTCACTCACTCACTCACTCACTCACTCACTCACTCACTCACTCTCACACACACTGTGTAGACTTTTATTCAACGGCACCATAAGATGGCCCTCTCTATGCAGTAAAGAGTGCATCCAAGTGACAATGTTAAACCTCCTATATATGAATTCTATATTCCTTCCCCCCAGTAGTAGAGATTTGCATGTATGTCTTTGTTAATGGATTTACATTAACTAAATGTACTAAAGCACTTAGTAAAATAACTAAATATACTAAAGCTCTCAAACACTTATCTGGCTGGGGAACACGATAAATATAAACAGAACAGACGACACAGAACAAATATTCATCCCATATACGACCTTTGCGATGTGATTACGGACCTCATTTTCTGTGTGTGTGTGTAGGCCTGCTCGTTTTTCAACTCCAACGCAGTGCCACTGAAGCTAGCCTTGGCCAACGCTGACCCACTGGGAGAGGAGATCAACGTCATGTTTAAGGTACATACACACACACAGAGGACCATATGGTACTGTACAGTAGGTGCCCACTCTTTTATATCATGTCACATTATTATGAATTAAATGAGCTGTACTGTACTCATAGGTACAGTAACTATACTTTTTAAATATATCACATTAACATGAATAAAATGGGTTTTCATATTTGCAGAAACTATTTCTTTAGTTTATTGTATGCAACAAGAGTCACCATCATCAGGTGTTTTTTAATGTTAACTCCACAGCTCTTATCTTGCACTGCTGCACCCCCTTGTGGCAAGAGTGGGATATAGCAGGGGCTATATAGAGCAAAGTAGTTTGTAGTAATTCTGTGTGTGTAAGGTGGGGGAGGACCTGAGGCAGGACATGCTTGCTCTCCAGATGATCCGAATCATGGATCGCATCTGGCTGCAGGAGGGCCTGGACCTTCGCATCGTCAACTTTAAATGCATCTCCACTGGCAAGGACAAAGGTAATGTACACACAGATCGATCTCTGCATTCCTTTCTATTGACAACACTAAAATGTAAGCGCCCACATACACTAACATGCTCACATACACATTCAAAAACTAGCAAACTATATAGCTTCCATATCTCTATATACAGCTTTATGTACAGTCCTTACACAGATGTTCGCTGTATTTAATTAACCAAATGTTCTCTAATATACAACAGCTGAGCTGGTGTGTGTTACGTACTGTAGTGAAGGGTGACACTATGGCAGTTTTAGATTGAGTCACCAGGAGTCATTCTTTTCCCTGCACACTTCTACGGGCCTGGGTTGGATCTGGCCTAAAGTCAAATAGTGACATTTATACTGATTAGTCAGAGCATATATTTGCTTTCATGGATCAGCTATGCAAAATTTGCCCCACCAATCTGATGTAGTTTCAACAAAACATATCACTGCATTGCAAAAGCGTCCACATGTTTGGGGGGGGGGGGGGGCAGACGGATGAGCAGGTGGGGTCCCAGGACCACTCATGTTGCGTGTGCCGTGTGGTGCGTGTCCTGCAGGCATGGTGGAGCTGGTGCCCTCTTCAGACACTCTGAGGAAGATCCAGGTGGAGTACGGCGTCACCGGGTCCTTCAAGGACAAACCTCTGGCTGAGTGGCTCCGCAAGTACAACCCTGCTGAGGACGAGTATGACAAGGTAAACACAAATGTGTACAGTACCCCCCCCCCCCGCCCCCCCCTTTACTGAGGACGAATGCAATCAACACTCAAAGTACACACACCACCCACTGCGGGTAAATACGACGGGGTAAACCTAAATGCGCACGAACACGAACACACGAACACACACACACACACACACTCAAATTGACTTGAGGCATAATCGGGGCCATCTCCCTCCTCCTCCCCTCCCCCCCCAGGCGTCGGAGAACTTCATCTACTCGTGCGCCGGCTGCTGCGTGGCGACGTACGTGCTGGGCATCTGCGATCGCCATAACGACAACATCATGCTGCGCTCCACGGGACACATGTTCCACATCGACTTTGGCAAGTTCCTGGGCCACGCCCAGATGTTTGGCAGCTTCAAAAGGTGAGGCCGCGCGATGCCACCGTCCTGTCAGCCACTCGCTGACGACATCACCGCTTTGTCCACTCTCAGATTTGTGTTCAAACAAGTTTTGCTTAAAGTGGTTTGTCTCATTTGATGGATTTTATAGCAATCGGAAGCAAATCACTTATTCTACTTATGTTTATAAGGTATAGTAAAAGTCATCAATTCACAAATGAGATGCCGCCTGTAATTACTGAGAAGAGGGAAAGTTGGTGTCTCCTTTGGCTTGGTCACTAGAAACATTTGAACATTTAGATAGATGCTACAGTAGATATTCACTAGTTTAGATGGGTGAACCTTTATAAGTTAGTCTGCAAGGTCATTTCTTTAGATTTGATAGTATATGGTTACATTTCCATCCGTTTCGTTTGTCTCCACCCCCACCAGGGACCGGGCTCCCTTCGTCCTGACATCGGACATGGCGTATGTCATCAACGGGGGAGAGCGCCCCACCAGTCGCTTCCAGCTGTTTGTGGACCTGTGCTGTCAAGCCTACAACCTGATCCGCAAGCACTCCGGACTCTTCCTCAACCTGCTCTCACTGGTAAAGCTCTCACAACACAAGTACTGTACACACACTATTACTGAACATACAAAGAAACACGGATGGATAGCAGTATTAGAACAGTATTATATTCTAAACATTCTAACCTTGAATGTTTGTGTACATGTTGTGTTCATGTGTCTGTGTCTGCAGCATTTCTTCTGACTTTCTGTTGCTGTAACTAAGTAATTTGCAATCCCCTGCAGTACAGTGCTATTTTATACACAACACCAAACTCACCTGCAGAGATTTATCCATAATGTGTGGTACAAAGTACACATGCATATACACACAGTCACAACTGCCTAGGTCCTTAATCTTTGCCTCGCTGGTGTATTTTTGTGTTTAGAGATGCTGAGATCAACTAAAATGAAGGTTCTCCCTCATATCATGTCCTCCTCTGCACCTGCAGGACGGCAAATATTTAAGCGGTTCTGCTTTCGTAGCACATCTCTCCCAGGCCTCTACATACCTCATTGCTGCCCTAGAAATGTCTCTTCTCAAGCTCTGGTGAAGGTCTTCCTGGTTGAGCCTCTGAGAAGTGTTTCTTGGAGTTTACTTTGATAGTGTTAATGAAACTACCAGGGGCATATTTGGACTTAAATGACAACCAGTTATAATGTAACACCTACGTAATGGTTAATTATCACATTATTATTATCACGTTAATTGTCACATTATCAATCATAACTGTAACTGTAACCCCCACAAGCACAGTAGACTTATATAATAAGAGGAGCTCTTCCAGTGTACATTAGCCAGGACATTAATCTGGTGGTACTGTAAGGGGGGGGGTACTTAATGTGTGTTTCTTTGTGTGTCTCTCATAGATGACATCATCAGGTCTTCCAGAGCTGAGTGGCTCACAAGACCTGAAGTACGTTTTTGACGCCCTGCAGCCTCACAACACAGATGCCGAGGCCACCATCTTTTTCACCAGGTAAATATATCGTGTCAGCGTTGGTGCACACATAACAGTCACTGGAACCTGCCGACTATACATGTGTATTGCACGGTTTAGATAGACATGATCTGATTCTTTCTCCGCATTGCCCAGGCTGATAGAGTCCAGTCTGGGCAGCGTGGCCACCAAGTTCAACTTCTTCATCCACAACCTGGCTCAGCTACGCTTCTCTGGCCTGCCAGCCAACGACGAGCCCATCCTCTCCTTCTCCCCCAAGACCTACACCCTGAAGCAGGACGGCCGCATCCGCACTGCCTCCATCTTCTCCTTCCAGAAGAGATACAACCCAGACAAGCACTATGTGAGCCTAGTTGGAGGGGATAAACCATGACAGCAGTTCTCATTTTCACAACTTTGTGATAGTTCTTACTTAACATTAGTATCGATATATAACCCAGCTTTATGTCTTTAACGTAGTATACAATAGAGAACAATATTGCTGTTTTCATTTGATTTTTATTTTAATAATTTTTGATATTAAGAGATTTACATATAAATCCTACTTTAGCCTGCCTAGCACATCCACAGTTATTGGATATGCTTTAGTCTTATTGTTACCAAAGTTACCACAATTAAGATTTATGTTTCCGTATGAAGGCATATCCTTCAGTTGGTCATGTGTAGGAACTTTAAAGTCTTAACTTCAGTTCATGTTTAGTTTAGGCCACTCCTGGTCGGTAAACATTTATTCACCCCTTGGTGTTATGCTCCCTAATGTGGTGGTGATTTATGAACATAAAATGGGGCTACTATCTTCTAAATTAAATTGGGATACAAGTTTGCCAGGCATGAATTCTACTCATATATTATTGAATGGGCATAACCCATTTTGTGTTTATTGTCTCTTGACTCCAAGTTAGAAAAGTTACTGAGTTAAATTCACAAACTTGTTCATTTAGCAGATACTTTTATCCAAAGCGACTTGCAACCAAGTATTAAGGAGCAGTCACGGTTAGACATCTTGATCAAGGATGCCTACAGGTAGGCTAGGGGATCGTGTTGGGGATCGACCCTAACCACTAGACTATCCTGCCCCCCTCTTCCCCTCGGCAGACCTACGCGGTGAGGATCCTGAGGGAAAGCCAGAGCGAACCTCAGTTTGTCTTTCGCACCTTTGACGAATTCCAGGAGCTCCACAACAAACTGAGCATCCTCTTCCCGCTGTGGAAGTTGCCCAGGTAGGGAATGGGCCCCGTCTCCGCCCTGTGGAGGGAGCTGGGTACTGCAGCTGCACTGCCTGCAGATTTTGGGCTCAAATCTGTAAACCATGCTAGTTTAATTGCATACAGGACATCGTATATTGGGGACTTGCAAATATCCTCAGCTCTGTCTCTCTCCACCTCCTTCTGCAGTTTCCCCAACAAGATGGTGTTGGGTCGCACACACATCAAAGAGGTGGCAGCCAAGAGAAAGGTGGAGCTGAACAACTACGTCCACAACCTGATGAGGAGCTCCACAGAGGTCACTCAGGTCAGGAGGAAAGAAGTACACCTACTGTACCCCGTGTGTGTGGCAGATTAGATCAATTGTATTTAATAGAATGATGGGGATAAGGGATATATAAAAACAAACGCACAACAACAACATTCCTCTTTTTAGTGTGACATCGTCTACACATTCTTCCATCCCATCGCCCGGGATGACAAGACGGAAGGCTTGGAGACGACAGCCAAAGCCCTAGGTATGATTCTTGATTCTCATTGTTAGGTTATCTATATTCTTGTAGTACATTAAGACAACTTGTATATGTAAGATGAGGTGAAATCAACATTTTATGTAGTGGTTCTGGTCCCACTTTTCATCATACACATAGAGGTGGCATTTGTCTGAGACGGTTGAAAAGCCAAAACAAAACTGTGTATTCTTATGATGCTAACCTAACCAATACAATCTATGGCTTGCGTTTTTTCCAGAGCCACCACTGAGTCCTACATCTGGCCGGGTGGAAGGAGAAGTGAAGCTCTCTGTCTCCTACAGAAACAGCACACTGTTCATCATGGTTATGCACATCAAAGACCTGGTATGAATCCACATTTTGCATGTAGAGGTTCCCATTCTGGGCTCTCCTGTTAACTGTATCAATTTATCCATTCAACAATCTGTCCGCTTCCTTTTAGGTTTCTGAAGAAGGGACGGATCCTAACCCCTATGTGAAAACCTACCTTCTTCCGGACCCACAGAAGGCCTCTAAACGCAAGACAAAGATCTCTAGGAAGACCAGGAATCCTACTTTTAACGAGATGGTGAGGCGATGATAAAAAGGGTTATTGAACTTTTGTTAAGCCATATGCTGGCAGTTGTAATAAAAGAATCCAGCATTTGTGGTATGTGCGGAATATTTAATTTAAGATTCATTATTTATCCCAGCATAGAAATGTCTTCAATTAAACAGTACAACATTGCTGGTTATATTATGTTAATTTCTGTTTTTAATGGCATAAAGAGCCTGACTTGTGCCCTGTGCTCCTTCCCAGCTGGTGTACACTGGCTACAGCAAGGAAACCCTGGGCCTGCGAGAGCTGCAACTGAGTGTGCTCAGCGCCGAGTCGCTGCGTGAGAACTACTTCCTGGGCGGTATCACGCTTAGACTCAAAGACTTTGACCTCAGCAAGGAGACGGTCAAGTGGTACAAACTCACTGCCGTCCCCTACTTCTAGACTGCTCCCCCACCAAACTTGGGAACAACTCCCTGAGCCTGCGAACAACCTCCTCAGAATGTCCCCACGAGACATGCCCTTAAAGGGCAAACGGAACTGGCCCTGAAATGGGAGTCTTAAAAGTCCACACTCCATCATTCTCTCTCTTTCACACACACTAATCACAATTGTTTCTGTGACAAACATTCTGCTTATTTTGTCTCCTGTCCCTAATCTATTAGCTAGGTTAAAACCATCCTCATATTGCAAGCTCCGCCTGTATGATTTGCTTCGCTTTATCAGTCTGGGAAATTTTAATTTTAAAAAGGCCAGGCGGTGCCAACATTTGTCAATCAAATCATTAGCAGGCGATTGGACCACCTTCAACTAATCAGAACTACAAAAGTTTGACGTTCAGTTTTCAAACACAGACGCTAGCAGGCGATTGGACCACATTCAACCAATCAAAACAAGACCCACATGGGACTGATTTTCCATGATAGGCACTTAATAGACTTCACAGTGACCCGGAAGTGCTCCCAAAGAGGGATACACTTTCTTAATTCAATCAACTTTTACCTTATTTGGCTGATTTAGAATGTCAGTTGAATGTTTTAATGCAAAAATATACTAAAAAAGACTGAAGAAGCAGTGTGTGTGCACACGACCACACCTGAGAATAGGTCTAATCATTACATCAAACACCTGTGTGGACAGGGACTTCAAAAATTCATTTAGACAGGACAGGAAGAAAGTGTACCCCTCATCGGGGGGATTTCCAGGTCTCTGTGAAAAAAGTCTATTGCTGTCAGCACCAACTGAACTACCCACCTGGATGCTGATTGGTGGTTCTCTACCCAAAATGGCTTTCAATTGAGAGTTCCCAGACTGACGTGTAAATCAAAGCAAATCATAGAGGTGGAGCTTGTAATATCAGCATGGTTTTAACCAGTTACTAAACTATAACAGAGCTGTAGTGTTTTGTACATTTTGACATTAGAGGACCAAAATGGCTTGGATTCAGAAGAGTATATATAGGTTGACATTTATTTTTAAGGACTAGAAGGGCACTCATTTTGACATTTTCTTATTTCTACATACTGTAGAAAAATTGGAGGCATCAGGGTTCCCCGTTTCACTGCAGAGAATTTTGGGAAGCACAGTACAACAAAACCAATTGCAGAAAGTTAATAATAATGATGTTGAATCCCCTTATGTGCCAAAACAGTATTGAATGACGGGCAAAATCTAGCTACTCTCTTGAATAAGGAACTTACCAGAGTGCCTTTATTCGTGCTCACAATATTTTTAATCACTCAAGTTGGCCTTAACACTAGCATTTATTTTATTAACATTGTGATATCATCCCTATGAAGGAAAAAGATAAATCTATATTCTCAAACAATTTCAGTGGTTCTTCCAGGTGCCTCCAGGGCTATTTGGCCATCATACTGGCTTTGTAAGGTTTTATGGGTCCATGGACTGCTCACTACCAGGTCTTCTGTCTGGCTATATCTTGACCCCTTTCAACCAGCATCACCTATTGAAATGTATTATAAGATTTTGAAACACTCTTATCACTATCACTCCGAATAGAACAGTTTGAGGTTGTCCCCAAACACTGGTCATAGATTACTCTGGACATTTAATCAGTCATAAATCAATCACAATTTGAAACTTGTGAAACTTGACATTAAGGAACTGCTATAATAACCAAGACTGCATGGGATTGTTCAGCTCAGGCAGCAATGACACAATCATTATCAGCACCCCCTAGTGGAGAAAAGTTAGAAATAAGCAAAGGGTCCAGACATCTCAATCCTAAATTAAAAGTCTGTGAAGAACTTAACCTTTTCAGATAGTAAATATCACATCAATAATTATAGACCAGTGTTGGAGCGGTAACTTTCTTTTAGCCCAGGGGCCATCTTTACAAAAGGAAACAAGATCCTCAGCAAGATATTAGATTATTTTCTGTCTGTACTCTACCTAACCATCAGTCTGAAGATGTTTAATAAAGAAATTAAGATGAAATTAAAAACGTTTTAAAGACTATATTTACAAAGACAGTGAACATATAAGCACATTACTCACAGAATAATAGTGACTGTAAAAAGAACAAGCAGAGTTTGTATTAACATGGCCAGTTATTTATTTTTAATTGGTGAACTTTAACATGAATGGATCAGTGTGTACTGTAATCCCACTTTCTTAAAGCAAATTAAATGGGTTTTTGTTTTTTTAAACAAATCTGAAGTGGTCATTTATTTCTTTGTGTCATCTATTTCTTTGTGTCATACTGCGCATGTCAAAAAAGCTACTAGACATAAGTTGAAAGAAAATAAAGCACTCTTCTTTTTACTTTTATGTGCATTCATTCACCCATAGTACGTGGCCAGTGAAACCTTATTAAGTGTATTTATGTAGCCCTTGAGGGTATAATCTCAAAGGGTTGCCCACATTTCACAAAAAACAAAAAACACTTGGGGGGGGTGGAAGAAACCTTTGTATGGGACCACAAAAAGAAGAATCCAACCCTCAGGACGACTGGGGTGAAATAGATGCTGAATTGGCTGCAACATTAGCATTACACACAAAGTAACACTGTATATAATAATGTATAAATTAAACAGAATATTGTACAATTTACCTCTCCGGGGAACCATCACCTTATCGTGGTGGAGAGGTTTGTGTGTTCCTATGAACCTGAGGGCTGTGTTGTC
>JAOEHI010032211.1:0-24130 GCA_025447815.1 Percopsis transmontana | reverse complement strand
GCTGTCTAGCGTTTCATCCGCAATTCCGCCTGTCTGTGTTCCTCTGGCTCGCGCTTACTCTCGCTCTCTACACACCGCTTGTTACACTTATACAGTACACGGGTATGATTTTTTTCTCATTGCGCTTATTACTTTCACTGACAAGGACATTTCCTGGTTGTCAGACACCGCAAAAATCCAATTATCGATCTTTTATAAATACTTTTTTTATCAGCTCAAACTGTTTCAAGAGAACAATAATGATGTAATAAAGAGATTCACTCAAAATAAATTGTTTCTATGCTTTAGGGTTTTAGCTAGCTAGCTGGCAGTACAGATCTGTGAGATCTTGGGGAGATGTGGTTGGACTTGGCTATTATTCACTTCATACCACAGCTTTTAAATTGGTAGTAGCGGTCGCACAACAAACAGGTGGTATTTAGTTTTACATGACACAATGAAAAAAACGCGGTTAATACACAGGTGCGTGTGATTTGGGGATTGTGTGCAAAAAATACTAAACATTCCAGGAACCAAAACAGCGGACAGCTACATGTACATGTAGAAGTATGGAATTTGAAATTTTGTAGTAATATCCAATGGATAGATCCGGTTGATGTGGTAAGCAAACTCTGGACCTCCATCCACTGCTCCTCTTGTGAGCCTTAACCGCCATCTTCAAAACATCAATCCATATGTGCCTCCGCCTTTTCCTTACACTGGGCCCTTAGGCCTCGAGCCTAGTGCTCTCTTCTTACTCCATTCTCCTCTCTCCACTTAATTAACCCATTGATCAGGCCCACTCATAAATTAGCCCTCTGGGAAGGGCTCTCATATAGAGCGCTCCTTCCAGTTTAAGCCCTCTCCTCTCTCACCCCCAATGTAAAAATCCACCCCGTATCATCTTCTGGGGGACTCTATATTATTTTCACTATAATGGTGATTCAGAAGGTTCAGCAAGCGACAAAGCTGGGTGAGGGGGAGATAGGGAGGGAGAGGGGTTAGAGCAGGTCAGCGTTGAACTTGTACAACTCCTCAACTCATTAAACGCGCATAGCTCAACCCCAAATGTGTCTCTAACCATTTACTTTCTCTCTCCGTCACACAGTCCTTCTTTCCCGGGCTCTAACATGTTCTCTGAAGCAGTGTCGGGTGGCTGCTCAGACTTGGCCAATTAGGGATTAGGAGGTGATCGTTACGAAGCAAGAGAGCCTTCCCCACAGCCCTGTGCACTGCTCAGGGTCTTTAATTCAGTTCTGCCTCCCCCCACCCATGCCTGGTATTTTAGCCTGATAACTGTGCTCAGCTGCCCCTCCACTTTACCGGCCTCCACTTCTTCGCATCCCCTCTCAACTCGAGAACGTCGGTGTCATTGTTCCCCTACAAGAGACAGCCTGCCGTTTGCTCTCTCACTTCACCACCCAACCTTTCGAGGCTGTCTCGCCCTCCCCTTTTACTCTTCTTTTCCCAATCTCCCTCCATCCGTGACCCCTTCCGCCCTCACTCCAAACCTTCATTCTTGGCCCTAATGGAGCGGGGAGGAGTGCTAAATGGGTCAGAACTGGGAACATGTGTCGGCCCCGGCCCACTACGGCCTAGGTTGGGTAGGTGGGCCGGAGGGTTAATTTCAAGGCCGACACACTCAATCCATGTCCAGAGGTCTGTGGCTAACCTCACTGCCTCAACAGTGACAGTTTATCTGAAGTTGATACGGAGGGTAACAATACAGCATCCATACTGCACAATGTAGAATTTAGGAAAAAGGGACAATTTGACTAAAAGAAATTCACTAAGGTTTGTGGCGGGAGAACTATGATGCTGTTTCTCCCAGCTCACACAGTACTGAAGGTAATTGACATTCCCCGAGGCCTTGGAGAGTGATCTACAAATAAAAGCAGCGGCTTCGTAGAGATTGAAAGATTCAGAAAGGCCAGGGGCTAGGAGGGGGGAGGGGAGGGGAGGGGGGGTGTGCATGCCCAGAGGATGCTGGATGGATTCATAGCTAAAGGCAATAGCCTGCTGTTGCTAAGGCTTAAAGGAAGAAGACTGCATTTGATTTGTTTATTTCGTCAGAGCCTACTCACACAGTGTAGACGCCGCGGGAGTTCAAATTACTGACATTATAGCTATGCCTCTGCTCTATTTCCTGTAGTGGTAGTTGAAAATGATAATAAAAACGTGCTTTATTTTAACCCTGTGTTCTCGATTCAGGGATGATTTACCAGTGGTGATTTCCCAGGGGCAGATTTCAGAGGGACGCAGAAAACGGTGCTCAGAAAAGGTCCCAGGACCCCCCCCCCTTTCTACATCTTTTCGTTTCCAGGGGCATTCCGTTATCATGGCACTTGTCACCTGCTGTTCGGTGATGTTGGGGTGGGGAGGGGGGAGTGAACACCGCCTGTGGTCTGACTGCACTGTCCATCATAAAAGCACTGGCTGTTGCAGCCTCAGGCTTTTGGCAGGACGTACGGATATGCAATAAATAAAATACACACATAGTCTTGTTTACGAAGCCCACAGGCATATTTCACTGCAGCTGACATGGCGATGGACGCCAGTTTGCAGCACCATCCAAGAGCATCGCTGTACAGCACGTTCACGTGACATCACAAGTTGTTTTATTGAAAGGAAACTTTCTCAGGCGCGTGCATTGAAGTCAAGCACTGCATGGAAAAGACTCCGTTATGAGGAACATCGTTCAGGTTTTTCCCTAGGGCTACGTGGGCAGAGAAATAGATGAACATACCTATTGGCTTCTGTAATGAAGCCTTTTCATGCGCAGACGTATGCCATTAATTACGGCACGCTCAAGTGCGGCCTTTTGTCTATTTTATCATCAGATTAAAACATCATATTCTATTTACAAATATATGCAAACAAGCCATTATTTTGATAGCGAGGAGGACGTCCAAATATTTACCAGGACGCAGGGCATGGTACATTTCCGCCTATCTTTTGTGTAAGTCCTGTTTCCATGGAGCTACTAGGAATTTTCTGTTTATTCATGAGTCGGGTATACTTGTGACATCAGCATAGGGACCTAGATATATGAGCCGTGCACATTTAAATGCCCTTCGCTGCACCAACCCTTTTGAGCATTTGCACAAAAGCAACTGATGACAAATGCGTTTAGACACATGAAGCACGCCCACGTACACAGGCTGCATGTAATAAACTCAGTTATATTGGCACTCAGTACGTTATGACACCGTATAATAGTCACACACACACACAAACACACACACAGTTTGCCACATACCACAGACATGAATACACGCATTAGCTTTTATCTTCGTAGCTTATTATAAGGGATACAGTAGAGTGTCTCATCCATTTATCGCTTTGTGGCACAAATGTCCCATCAATGGCAGGCCGGCTGACAAGTAGGCATCACAACTCGATGCCGTCGTCAAAGATAATATTAGGTTCCTACGAAAAGGTCGCCCCAAGCACCGCTCTCCATCAAGGCCCATTATGGACAGAGGCTTCACCTGAGAGAGAGAGGGGAACGCGTGACAGCACCACAGCCGTTAACCACGCCGGCACAATCCGCGCCTGTCTGTTGCGTTTCCTCACCAGCATACGGGAGGCACTCTAAACAGGTGTTGATAGTGCACAGGTGGACACGGACGGTCAAAGCAACACATCAGTGCTGCGCTGACTTGCCTGTCCGGGGGCCCAGATGTTTTGCTTTGGCATGAATTGGCTTATTTGTGTGTGTGTGTGTGTGTGTGTGTGTGTGTGTACTTAGCTCAGTGTTTGCCACAAGCGCTTCAGAATCGTCCTCTCCTCACCTATGCACATTGCTATGCCGTGACATTCTCTATTTTATTTATGTCTATGTGCTTTTTGCCTTTCTCTTCAGCGTGGTGCACAAGCGGGTGACATATGGCGACGCGTTTATCTGCAGGTACATGCCACATGGATGCATTTGCCTTATAGCCACGCTGGGCCGATAGGGCACAACATCGCTGACGCATTTGGTGGCAACACAGGTGTGCATGTGTGTGTGTGTGTGTGAACGCCCGCGTGATGCTGAGATTAGGGCCCTATTTGGATGATAAGGACGGCGCTCCAATGTGAAAGGATTACCCCCATTACAGCGAGAGAGTGAGGCATCAGCACTCAGCCACTCACCTCAGGGAACTATTGGGAGGGAGGAAGGGAGAGAGAGCGAGAGAGTGAGCGAGTGAGCGAGTGAGAGAGAAACAGCAAGGTTGGAAGAACAAGGAAGAAATAGGAAGAAAGAAGAGATTGAAGGTGAGAGAGATAGACCGTAAGAGAGAGAGAGAGGCTATGGGCATTAAAGAGAGTGTATTGCTGGGGATGGGGGGTGGGGTGAACGCCAAGGCACAATTCCTAACATAGAGGGTTGAAAGGCAGAGAGTTAAAGTATTGTGTGGACAGGAACAGAAATAGATGTGAGCAACAGGGGGAAACCAAGACATTACAGCAGATTGGTGTGCGTGTGTGTGTGTGTGTGTGTGTGTGTGTGTGTGTGGGTGTGTGTGTGTGTGTGTGTGTGTGTGTCGGTAGGGGGGGGTCAAGCTGAAAAGCCAGATAAAAGCCAACACCGAAGAAGAGAAAAGATGGAGAGTGCATTAGGGAACAAGGAACCATGAATGATGAAGTAGCAAAGGTATGGGGAGGGCCCATAGGAGCACAGAGCAGGGCCAAATCTTTTCCTGAAGAGGAAAAAGTGCTGGATGGAAGTCTGATTGGTTGAAGATAATCACCTTTAACCTATTTGACATTGGCTCCACCCTCTAGATTCCTTTTGCCTAGCCAATGAGGAGGAAGCTAGATGATCATAGGATTAATTACTAGATGTAACTATGGATAGGCTAAGTGTTTTTAACATAGAGGGGTTTTAAATGGAAATCTGCATTGCCAATGTAAACCGAGTGAAGGGAAGGATGAAGGATGAGGAAAGACCAGGGATGGAGCGGTGTGAGGAGGGACACAAGGGATGGAGGTCAGGGAGGGGAAAGCCACAAAATAGCTTGATAACAGGAGAAGTTGCTACTCTGTCAACCTCTTGTGAGAATTCACACGCACTCTCTCTCTGTCTTTGTCTCTCTCTCTCTCTCACACACACACAGAAGAATAGGCTTTGAACCTGTATCGATTCAATCGGGGTCTTGTCTCATCCTGCTGTTGTTTACAAGTTCGGTGTGCGGCCTCTCACCTCCCTCCCACACACACACAAACTGAGCTATGGTTTACAACCTGCCTCCAGCACAGGCCTTGGGTATGACACACACAGGCTTGAATCAAGTCTGTTTAAGCAATAAAGCAAAACCTGACTGGTGGAACATTCATTCTGTCAAAACTAACAGTGACAAGACCATGTCATTATTTGGACGCTTGTACAAACTAGTACAAGCTCCAGTACAAGCAGAGTCTGAAACATTCACTCATACATCACAGCGATGCAGCATCTGGTCTGGTAACAATTTAAAACAATAGGTCAACATTATACGTTAAGCCTAATGACTATAGGCTATAAAATCAGCTATGGCTACTTAAAATATCAGCTCTGGTCACCGGTAGACTCATATTCTGTTCTTTAACACAGAATAGTCCAACTTTGTTCATGTACATCATTACACTTGTTGTTTTAAATAAGACCTTTTTTCTGAATGTATCGTTTCCATTAAGATGTGGGATATGCCTATAAGGAATTGCAGGTTTAAGGCTCTTAGACTCTTTGTACATACATGCCATTCTGAAATGCATCTCAAACGTTGAAATGAATGAATTATTATTACTACGTAGCTTTACATATTTAAGTAAAATGACATAGCTTTGTTTACACTGTTTGCAAAAGGACTTTGTGTTTTGCATATTTTGTACAAAATTTTGTGCCTTAGTTTATCTTTGTTGATGAAAGCTCATTATAGAACATTTCAGAAATAATCAAATGTTCCTTGTGTATATGTTTACTATACATTTCCTGCTAATATCAAATATATTCTTAACATATCATTCTTGTGCTGTGTATGAAACAGCAGACAATTTCCTTACATCATCCGAATCAAGCCCCCAACAGTGTATTTCTATTGATAGATCTGTTTTTGGTAATACTTTACATTATCAATTGTATCTATCAATTATATAATAATTTCTGGAGGTTACCAGGTAGGAAACAAGAGGAAAAAGTATTGTCTAGTTAATTACCATATTAATCTGCGTTTCATTTAGTATACTTAATGGCAGTAAAATAATGTACAAAATGGTGTTAAATGCTCATAAGAAGTTATGTGAACCCAAACAGGCATCTTGAAATTATTTACCAAGCAATCTAGTTTTATAATACGAATTAAGGCAGGCATTCACATTTGGGTCAGGTTGTAAATAATTAATTTATTCATCAGTGATTATTAGATTACTAAAATGTCATTAATATTCTGTGGATCAATTCATCTATTATTTTATTAATGTTAATGGTTTCACCTCTACAGTATAATTCACCACTAATAAATTCAAACAATATCCAATAACTGATACATTAATAGATGAGCTGCCTGCTTTGCCACAGTGGTGCAATCCACAGTCAGTCATATCCAAAACCAAGGGAACAGTTAATTATCTCTATATCCATAGCATACTTACTGTTATTGATATTATTGGGTTAATTACCACATAATATTTAATTTATAATTTGCTGTATTTTAGTAATTACTAGTCACTATATTATTAATGTCCTGCAAGTGTTACTCTGTTTTATAATGAGTCTGGTGTGCTAATGCTGTGATAAACAAAGTTGCATGTAATGAATCAATCTGTTGTTAAGATGCTAATCTGTAGTGCTGTTAGGAGAGACATAAACTTGGCTCAAACCAAAATTGGAAGCCTTTCCCATCACCAGGAGACGTGCCTTGCTGTGTCATCACGGCTGACGGTGCCAGGGGTAAAAAAGGGATCACTGGGTCCAGACAGAGCCCGCGAAAAAGCCTGGCTCGAATTTGGCTGAGTGGCAACATCCCTAAAATAACACATGCTACTAAAATAATTTGAAACTCAGTCAAAAAAGTACAGTACAGTAATATAACCATTTGTCAGATCTTATTCCGGAAACATAGAGGCAGTGGTGGGTTTTGAGAGTGGAAACAACAATCGATTTAGACGTTTGCATTTTGAAATGGAACATTGAAACCAAAATGTGGGTCAAAGTAGTAATAGTAGTAGGTGAATGAGAGAACAATGGGACTGAGAATTGTGACAATGATCATCAAATTATGCAATGGCAACTAGCAATTATTCTCTCTCATAATACAAATCAAAGAAGCTGTAATATGATTGTAATTTTAAACACCAAACCCGCTGCAACTTTCAGAACTGATATCAATATATTTTCTTTTTAGACTGTTAGCTTAAATGCTATCCTTTAGAACCAACACCTAGTGCAGTGGCTGGCAACCAGTTTAATTTATTATATGACTTAATTTTTTAAGCCCGCTGCCTTGAAGGTGAAAACAATGCAATTCAGGAAGTCAGGTGTGCCACGTTGTTCTTGATCAATATTTGTGAACTGGAGCACCCTGGCACTGAATGCTGAGATGGCTAACCCTCATACATTACAGAGAACCGAAGGTCCAATTCTACAAACAGATTTGTCAAGACTCTCCGAACATTGTTTTGCAGCAATTTAATGATACAAAAAAAACCCATCTCTTGCAGCACCGTATGTCTGCTCTACATTCGTTACTTAATTACCATGCTGTGCCATCTGTTGGGTCAGCAAGGGTCAGGGCGCAGGCCGTGGAATGACAGAAAGAGAAAGTAGAAGCACGTGGCAGATGTCAGCCCAGCAGATGACAAAGCCAGCCTGAACCCTGCCACGCACACACACGCATGCGAGAACTAGGACAAGGAAAGTTCCCCGCTCACATTGAAACAGAGGCACACACACACTCATGCTCGCACCATGATGGTACTATTTCTCCTCCATTTGCCTCTAGAACAAGCTTAATTCATCTCTCAGTTATCCCTCCCAGCCACAACAGTCAGCAAGATGAGTCCTTTATCGCCCTGGGGGCCAGAGAGAGGGCCGAGCCGATGTCGGTCGGCAGGGAGGATGCTGCCAGATGATTGGCCGAATGCCTGGGAAGCCATCCGGCAATGGGACGTTCCCAATTAGTCTCATTACTTGTGCCAATCAGGGGATCAATTTGAACATCTAGGGGCCACACTGTAGACCATCCCCAGGGATACGATGGGTTCAGATGTGATCTGGTGGTGCCAGGTAGTGACTGACTGGACAATCGAGGAAGTAATTGTACACTAGAGTGGTGTGTCACACAAACAATTGTAACTCTCTTTGTCCTACTCAGGACGCGGACCAACTCCATCTCTAATGCCAGTGCCTTGGTGAAGGGTAATGTCAGGAATATTAACAATTACAACTAGGTCATGTAGCCGATGCTTTTATCTAAAGCGACTTACAATGAGTAAAATTAAAAGTATTACAAGGAAACCACGACCTTCTGGCTGTGAGTTGGCCACTAGTCTCTCCTGCCCCATAAACACAAGGCCACATACTAGCACGGGAACATTTTTATAGGCCTACGGGTAAAACAGCATTTTTGGCCACACTACCGTTTTCACCTCTAGCATCCGTGTCCATACAGAAACAGTTACTTAGCAAAAATCCTAATACTGCCAAAATAGTATAGTCATGTGATCTTGCATGTTATGTCAGCGTTTCTGATTTCATTTTTCGCCGTCACAAACCCGGCGTTTTCAGATTTATCCACTTGGGAAAGCGTTTCAGTGCTGGAAAACAACAGATTAGTGTGGGTGGAAGGCCAAAACAGAGAAATAGGACAGGGACAGGGTCTAACATGTATTGATGTGAGGGAAACCAGAGCACCCAAAGGAAACCCAGGTGAACATGGAGAGAACACAGGAATCCAGACCCTTTTATTCTCAGCCACCCTGAAAATGTTAAGTCTCTTTTCTAAATCTATTTAAGCCTTGCAGATTTTGTGATCTGTCCTCCGAGGCGTGAGGGCTGCTAGACTGATTGATAACAAGCAGGAGTAAACAATCAGCAAACAGCCTGACTTTCATTTTGTGAATGCTTGCTGTGAACCACATAGAAGGAATTGCGTGTGGTAGATAGACTGTGGACGTGGATGTCACCACTGGTAGAGGCGGTAGGTAGCTGTACAAAAAATGAGGGACTACCTGTATTGTCTCTACCTGCATTTTGGCTATATCAAAGCAGTAAACAGTAAACTCATTCCTGTCTTTAAAAAATGCCTATTTGACTGGCTAGGCTGTTTTCATCTCAGCAGCGGCTGCCAAGTAGCTTACTTCCTCTTAGTGACTGCATGCATCCCTCAACTATTTTCATACATGTAACATTATAGTGAATAAACCTGATCAGTTAGAGTTTAATTAAGATACAATTTATTTTCATCTTAATTTATTTGAGTTGTTTTGTGAAGTTCAAACCGCACAATAACCGCCCTGTTCAATATATTCAGGTTTGATATTAGCGAGTGCCATGTGATCTTTAAAGCCGTCATCTTCTACTAAATTTAGCGGACTTTCATGTGGCACTAGTGAACCCCATGACCTCATGGTCTTTCTTCGGTTAGAGAAGCTGTTTTGTCTCTCAATTGTAAATTATTTCTCATCCTTCTCTGTCCGAACATAGTTTCCTCTGACATAATTGTCAGTTAACCTTATTAGTATTTGTTTGAAATAATTCCACACCTCATTTGGCCTCCCAACCACCATTGTTTAGCTTGCACTATTGTGACATCACAAATAAGATTTTTTAGTAGAACAATGTGAAACTTGTGCACTGGTGACATTTGTTGCACACAAATCTATATAGTTCAAGTCTGCCTCTAACAAGGGGAAGTGGTCCCCCTTTAATTATTTTATTAACAGCTTGTTTTTGACAGTTTTGGGACATGTGGACAGTCAGGTGTGTACACACTCTGTAGCTTGTCTGCGGGCAGTGTGATGCAATCACACAACATAACCTGCAACTTGAAAATCTGCAGCGTTTCCACATAGGAAAAGAAAAACTCAAACATTGTCAAAATTTGAAATCAATTTTTTGGGGCGACCAGAAACCGCTGTAACTTTGTTGCAGATGCAGAAAGTTTACCAGACGTCCAACATTTCAGTAGAACTTTAACATACAGTACAGTGCAGAAAGAACAGGTAAAGTCTCTGATATTGAAAGACCAATACAGGTACTGTCAATGGAATTCGAAGGTCACACACACACACACACACACACACAAATATACATATACCTATATAGACACATAAGACACATAAGCATGCACAGATAAACATGGCTAGTGGGGATCACACATACGCGTACGTCCACAGACCTACACAAGTAGAGAAATTCTCTTTACTTCTACCAAACACACACACACACACACACACACACACACACACACACACACCTCTCAACTCCACACTGCTAATCTGACAGCTCACAAATGGTTAACATGAGTGGCACACAAGCTAAGATGGCCCTAGGTTTGATTAGAAGGTAGCATGTAGAGATGATAATGATAACCTCGGGTCCCTCTTTCCGGGACCTAGACCTGGATCTAGGACCTGTAGAGGGGGGACAGAGAGGCTGAGGGTGGAAATGTTGTCTCTTCATATTTGGAGGGTGAACCCTATGCATAAACAAGGATGGGTACGTTTTAAAAAAGAAGCGAGGACGTGGCGCTCTTAGCCTCTTTCTATTCTTTCTGTGTTTTCATGTCAGTGGATGTGTGGAACTGTGTTTCAACAAATGTACACTGGGATTGGAAATATCACTCACTATACAGCAGTCACAAATTTCTTTAAATCTTTAATTTGGGAAAACCTCTACCATGATTTATTTTGTGTTTGTAGTTTATCATCGTTAAACTACCTGGTGTGGTTTTTGCAGAGATCACCTTTCAGTCAGCGTCAATAATGCTTTGGCACTGACATTGCTATGAGCGACAAATTATTCTATCCTTTCACATGGATTTCCAATTGAGGGAATTCTAGTTATAGTAAACAGTAGTTTCCTTCTGTATATATCCAAATATGCCATTGATATACAAATATCGACAGCAATAATAAATAAACACATCTTTTGTACCCTAGCCAGACAATTTCTCCAACAAATGTACTACAGTAGTGTACCTACAGGAGGACTGGACCAAAAGGATATGGACCAAAAATTATCTCGATATTTAAAAAAAAATGTAAATAAAAAATTACATAGATATTTATCTGTGCAAATAACAATTAATATGTAAACATATAGTAGTTTAGTTTTCTACTAACGTAGTTTTCTTCTTACAAACCAGGATAGTCTCGTGGTCTGGGTGTTGGACTCCTAGCTGGAAGTTTGTGGGTTTGAGCCCTGCATTTATATAGTGCTTTTTTGTACCCCACAGGCCACCCAAAGCGCTGTACATTGCCTCACATTCACCCGTTCACACACCGATGGTGGTATCTGCCATGCAAGGCGCAATCCAACGCATCGTGAGCAGTTAGGGTTAGGCGTCTTGCTCAGGGACACCTTGACACTTAGACAGAAGTCAAAGGGTATCGAGCCAGCGACTTTTTGATCGCCAGACGACCTGCTCTGCCCCCGTGCCAATGTCGCCCATTCTTCGTGTCACGTAGAACACGGTATTTTGAGTATATTCGATATATCGCCCACCCCTAACCTACAGTAGTGATTACAAGTAGTAGCCAGTATTTATACAAGTTACACATACCATAAAAAACATTCAGTTAAAGGGTATCAATTTGTATGTAAAAGTATGTATGTATGTAAAACGTAGTGGCGGATATTTCATTAGAATGTGAATTTACAGAACACCCTGCACCCGTACTTGATGGCCTCACACTTGTGACAGGGTGCATTTCCAGCTTTCTTTCTAGATCACTTTCCTATATAGCCAGCCCTCCATCTACCCTGTAGCTTTGAAATCTCATGAGTCGGCACCTGCCAGCCAGATATTACCAATTTTCCCCGTGTCAGAGCTCGGTGTGGGGCCGAGATAAGCAGATATTAGCGGGGCTTGCCATCAGCAGAACAGAGGACGTGTGGATAGACAAGTGTGTGAGGCTTGGCTAAGCATCCGTTGGCGCTGAAGGGCAAAGATAGGGCAGGACAAAGGAAAGCGGTTGGCGCGTTGTCCTTTGGGCTTCAAGCAGCACTGCGGAGAAACAGATTACATGCAATAAACAGATCAGAGTAATCAGATTACAGAAAAACAGTAATTGTAATCAGGCCCACACATTAGACTAAAGATACCTTTAAAAATGTCCAAAAATATCATTATGTAAGTCACTTAGACTAGACTATTTCCATCTGTTTTACCAACACAACAAATGTACCAGTATAATGAGTAAATTTCATTTGTGTTTATTTCAATTTAACTTTAATTGAATTCCATAGAAAAATGTGTCAACATTAATACTCGCTCAGAGCTCTGCTCCATTTCATAACAAATTACAAAAAATAGATTTTAGACTCGATACAGAGCCAATGGCACTGAGCACAATTTTTGCACTCTAGAGGTTTTTACCTAAGTTTTGCTTTTGTATAACAATCACATACTGTACCTCTCAGCACACAGCTGATATTAGTTGTCGAAAGTGATTTCCTTAAGTGGCATACAGGCAGGTACAGAACAGTGAAGAGTCTCGCCTACACTTAATGCTAATGGAATTGTTGAAAATCTAGGTCACTTGACCCCTTTCTGAGATTCATAACAGTTGTCTTTTTCACATGCATTTAGCATTTACCTGTGTGACATCATTCGAAGGCTGAAAAAAGCAATATTATTAGACTTGACACAAGGTTTTGATAAATGAGTTGTTGGAGATGTAGCAGGATTTGTGCTAGTATACATTCTTTTAAAAATGTTTTTATTATACTATATATTATTACTTTGCCTTGACTATTTATCATTCTCCTTTGTTCCCTGTTTTTTATTATTATTTTCTGTATTCAGCCATCCATCTGTCTTCCTCAGGTCTTATAACATCCTTCACCCATTTCACTCTCTACTATTTGTGTATGCAGATGTGTGTGTGACTCCCAGCTTGCCACAGTATTACAACAGTATTACACATTATATTACACATTATACTGTATACTGAGTAACAAAGGGCTTTCTTTCTCACTCATACCACACACACACACACACACACACACACAGATACCAATGAGCATACACTTGGTGTACTGTACACGCCCCCATAAACACAGGTTGACCGAACTAGACAACAAGAGACAAAGACACAGGAATTCATTCATTTGCAATGGAGACACAGAGAAAGAGGTCAAAGTCACAGCTTGAGACAAAGTCATGCCTGATGGCTGGGTTGAGGACAAGATTTCTACAGTGCTACAGTGGCATAGCAGTATTCAGTTGGAGAGTCCTCCCCACACCAGAATCTCTTTCATTTGTTCTTGTTCTCCAAAAATGGAAGACAAGCTTATTGTAGCTGAGTGATTAAGTTGTTATATGCGGTCTACACTAGGGATGCACCAAAATGAAAATTCCTGGCCGAAGCCAAAACCAAATATAATGAAAAACTTGTCCGAAAGCCGAAGGCCGAATACCGAACATGTTTTTTTATATTATTTTGCCAATTTTTTTCACTATTGCATAAATTATATAGTCAAAATGTGCTTTTTACTATTTTGTCTTGCTTTTCAAAGAAAAAAATCAATTACAAAAACTACAATTTTAAAATATTTATTTAGCACTAAACATTTTACATGATTTTAAATGATAAATTAAGCTTGTAGTGCTGTATGTTTTTCCAGATGTACCCCCTCTAGACAGTTCAGCAGAACACTGTCTGCAAACGGCCATTCTTCCATCTTTCTCTGACACTTTAAAATGCTTCCACACTGCCGACATGTTTGCTGCAATTAAAGCTTTGCGTGTCTCACTCTGTTTACTAGCCTATTTGGTCGCATCATCAAACACGTCATTGTTTGGTCACATTTTTTCGGCCTTTTCATTTATTCAGCTGAACACCGAAAATGCTTTTTTTGCCATATTCCGCAGATTTTTGGTTTCGGTGCATCCATAGTCTACACACTTTATTTACAGTGACATAAATAATTGTCTCGTTCTCCCATGGATACAAGGCTTCTAAAATATACTGTATTATATATTGTTGTAACATGAACAACCATACAATAAAGTAATGATAGACTAAACTAATAAATGTGTCACTTCCAAATAAATAGTAGGAAATAGGATGGATATTCCCTCAGTAGTAGAAATACCTATGTTGCAGGGTAATGAAAGACCTCAATATACTCGGTTGGAAGAAAAGATCGTAATGGTGATTTGTTTAAATCTGGTTGACATTTTGGCTACAGGAATTTCTATTTGAATAGAAATCAAGCCCTTTTTCGAAGGGATCGATGACGTGGGTGTATGTATAATCTGCAGTCTGCATATGCGGCTCACTTTTAAATTAAAATTTACACTGGAAACTTAGAACTATAGTCTTCTTGTTTTTGCAGAAACATACTTAAATGGAAGCAAACATTTATGGTTCAAAGGAAACAAACATTTACAACAGGATTTTGGCACATATATCAACTGCCCCCCTGTCAACGTAAAGAGAAAAAAAGTGTCAATTAAATTATAGCAGAAAACAGAGAACATATAATGGCGTTAATGGTGTCTCAAGCATGGTGAGTCGCCAGATTCAGACTAAGGTCAATAAAAAGAACATTCTGTGGCTGTAAATGTAGTCTGTGTTGTCTGCTCCTCTTTCTCTCTCTCTGATTGGAAATATGACAGCCAATCCCTCTGTCCTCACCCTCTGTTCACGCTGGCTTTGCCTCATTCATATCTCCGATGAGGTGTAATCTTGTCTTTCCTCTTTCTCTATTGTAACGCTGGTCCTCTGGTGTTTTTGGAAGAGAGGTGTTCAGAGTTAGTCAGAGGGAGAGGGAGGCGTGAGGCCAAGGATGGGAATGTGTATGAAAAAACCCTAGTAAAACTGAAATGAGGACAAACGAGGGAGGGATGAACGTGTGAACACAAAGTGACTGGGTCATTCCAGAAGGTACAAAGGCTATTTGATCAGCACACACTATCCCTGTTTATTAAACGTTCACTAAGCATTGTTTTAAACCCAAAAAAACATGGGCCCCCCCTGTCATGGAGGTTGCCATGTTTACCCATATGGTTAGCATCGGCACAGCTGCAGCTGCACTAGAATGTATACTAGTAGTAAACATTCGAAGAATCACTATTTTCAGGGGGAAAACTGTTTAATGGGGCTTTAACCCATTCCAAGCCAAAATTATAACCTCCTGGTTCCCAATGCAGAGCCAATCAAGGCCTGTACGGATTATGAATGTATGATGAATATGTTTTAGTTTAAGCTGTAGCAGTGACTGTAGTTGGATGTACTAGTGTTAGTACTGTTAGTAACTATTTTATTTTATTTTTATTTTTTATTTTTTTAGCATAGTGTCTTAGCTTTTATAGTCTTGGATGCAGTGAATTATCTGGACAAAATGGCAAGATACATGTTTCTTAGTGAAGAAATGTATGCTGGGCTTACGCCAGATGATTTAGACAACTAAAGTCGTACTCTCTCACATTTCACTGTTTATCTTTTGTCACTTGGTTTGCGACAGGAAATTATACTGCATCCCACATTAAATAACAGAATTTTTTTCAAAGATTATTTGTCAGAGCCTTCTTGTTCCATATTTAATATCACAATTATAGTGACAAAAATTAACATTTTCGATTTTCGGTATTATTAGTCCACATTTAAATCAGTTCACCATGTTTTATATTGAAACAGACCTTTTTTATAAAATCTCAAAATCTCAAGTAAACGTTTCTGCCCTGCGCTTCTGTCACAAATGGTACATTCCTGCAGGAACCCCTCAAGATAAGAGTTTGGTTTGTCCCACTTCGCTGTACGCAGCGGCAGCTGTGGATCTTAAGACACGTAATGTAATTTAATTACTCAATAAACATGATACAAATAAAGGAGATTTCATCTCCTTGCATTTATGTAAAACCAGTAATCGTCCCATCCTTTGTAGACTGTGAATCAAGCCACCAACTATTACTGTAGAACTGATTGCTCTTCAAAAGCTTGTAGTAGTTTGGGAACAAGCATATGCAAAGAAGGAACTAAGATATCTGTTTCTGATTATTATTTGCAACTATTGCCCTGTTTAGTCCAATAGGAAGGTGTCAGCCACAGAGAGTTCACCCCATTGGTTTCATCGAGGCCCACTGCACTACATGAGTCAGGACTCCCGATAATATAATATTCTTTTAATATTGTTCTGACAAGGTGAAGATTACATTGAGACTGTTCTGACGGGAGTCTGTGACCCGCTCACACCGATGCTGACACACATTCAAGCAAGACTGGCGTTATTTGGTCCTGACACTGGACATGTGTCTGAGACAGAGAAAGCTCTGGTGCAGAACCGGCATTAGTCCTCTGACTACTACTTCACCGTACGCTTTCTTTCTAGTTTGCTGTGGGTGAGATATGCTGTCCGCCAAGGTACCATTGGACAACATGACACATGAACACACACGTAAGAAAGTAACACACACGCACACACACACACACACACACATAAAAATAGCCTCAAATCTCTGGCCTCTAAATCTAGCTTTGGCAAAGTCACATTTGCCCTGGGCAAAATATTTGAAGTCTCCTGAAATAATCACCAGGCGCAGCACGACCTTCTCTCCTCCCCACAAAGGAAAAAAATACATACAATATTCCCTTTATTTTTACACCACAGAATAGGCCTCAGTGCTGCTAGATAAGTGCAATTGCTGGAATCTCAGAACGCTGTATATGTTATGGACAGTAGCATTTAGAAAGTTCAAAGAGCTTTTCAAGTTGTTTTTTTTTACTGGAAGAGAAGAGAGAGGTGATGAAAGGAGACTTTTCTGACCTTTAGGAAGGAAAATAGTGTTTCAAAATGAATAAAACGTGTTTGATTTGGTAGACACCTTATTGGCATGAAGCCATTGTGCCAAATATAACTCTATGACTTCTTTGTTGTAATAAATTATTAATCTCCCCACATTTTTTATCCTGACTGAAATTGCATTTAAATAAATGCTAGATATTCTTGCTAAATGTTTAATCACCCCTTAATTATTGTACTTTGTAATTTAATTTATTGGTTGACAACATATTCCTAGTACTGGGCTCTAATGATTTCGGTAAAGCATTTTAAATCATATGAATAAATCAAGCAGCAACATTAGATGTAAATTGTTTAAGTGAATGAAGAACATGCATTCACTCTAAGCAGATAATTTTTATGAATATCTCAACTGAAATGCAGACATACAGTACAGTGTGTTTTTTAAATGCCATAGAAATCTGGCACTTTGATAAACTTCCAGAAGAGTTTGCTACCAGCTCAACTCGATGTTACCGAATACACTCACACAAACAAACAAAAAAACTCTTGCATACAAATAACTACATTAAAATCATGTGCCAAGCAAACAAACACATGCAAACATACTCAAGCAGGCAAATAATCACTCCCACAACACATCCTATCTGTCCCTGTATTCCAATCTCCATGATTTTTTCACACGCTAACCTGCTCTCGCCTGAGTAACAAAAAAGCAAAAAGCAAAGTGTTTGTTTGAAATATGGCTCGGATTTGTTATTAGGTGAACCCTTTGTTTTCGTTAGCACGCCGCCAGTAGTGTTGGCGGGATTTAAGGCTCCCTGTTGGAAAGCATACAGATTATCCAGGAGGGAAGCTCTGAGCCGACCATGTGTGGAGAGGAATGGATAAACATTCGCTTGTGCTCTCCAAAGCTCCTAGGGAGAAGGGGAAACGTTGAGGGAAAATTCCACTGAAAATAAAATGCTGAAAAGCGGAACGTTTCTGTGAAACTCAGACTCATTCTCGCTGAAACTATCTGTCTTTTTGAGCTAGGCAGAGTGTCTTATCAGGGGCATTTCTGGGGAAAAAAATTCTACTTAATTCCTCCAGAATTTCAGCCCTAGCTCACTGTTGATGTTTAAAGCACAACTGTACACAAAAGTGTGGGTGGCTGAAGGGGGAAGGGTTGAGAAAGGTTTGAGCCTATGTGCGCTGTAGGAGGCTGGGGTATAGAGGAATTCGACACTTAGTTGTGGGAGGGGCATGTCCTTTGCAGCTTCAAACGTTTTTTTTTGTAACACTACTTCCACTATTCCGGACACAAAGCGAGTAGTGTACCTTTAGACTTAAAGGCCACATATCATTTTGAGACTTTCTCCCTTCAAGCTGAACATTCAATTCAGTTGGTGTTTTTTAACATGCCCTAACTTGATTGTTTATCTGACTGGGAATGGGAAGATAGGTAAGACTAGATTGGTTACAATCTAGAAATTATGTCCCCAGGGCCAACTCTGACTGACTTGTTTTACATGTGAGGAATTCTGAATGACATGTTAGACGGAATTAGTTCAGCCTGTCCAGCCCAAAATAAATAAATAAATAAATAAACTGTGTCGCTGTCACCCGGTTCGCTGCACATAATTGGTCAGCTGGAGATAAAGGAGAACTACTCACGCGTGCCGATATAGGCCGGAGATGCTTCTCAGGTATGTAGGGGAGCAGTGGAGGAATCCCCACCTCCAGGGCATTACAGTATGGACATGTTAAACATGCACTTAGAAATGCATGCAAGTGTGCGCACAAACACACATACACACACACACACACACACTGGCATCATTGGCACACCCGTAAATGCACTCAGTAGGGCTTTTGTGCAGGCCAGGCTGTGCTCTGAGAACATCTTTTATTCAGGCCAGCTCGGTATGTGTATTTCTCCTCCCTACTTCACTTTGTATGAGATGCTCTCCAGCTCGTGGATTTAGGAGAATGGTATCATTTCAACAAAATGCTCCTGCCTTCCCTAGCCTTTTACACGACAGCACTTTTAAGATGCATAGTGCACGGAGGCATTTGAACACACACAAGTGCACGCACACAAACACACAGGGTCTGTGTTAATGACACCTCGTTGCTAGCCGTTCTGAATATTCATAGGCGTAATTTGTGCCACAGCCTCGCATCTAACAGCAGGGTGACACACAGTTATTTAAATAGCACTGCACCAGACTTTCTGCTCCCTGCCTACACCAATTTACTATATATAGACTCATAACATGAATTTAATTAAATTGGGGTGCTGGGGGGACCTGCAATATGTGCGATATCTATCTTAAGTGGAATTTCTCTGTGGAAATAGAGAGCTTTTTGAGTGTTAAGTGAAGTCTGTTATAAATCCATACAATTGAAATAAGTGATGTTTCACTGTATCTTAAGTAGAATTTGAGTTTCCTTTTAATCTAATAAATCTCTAGTCTAAAATATGAGTGCTCTATATGGTATTTTGGGCTTTTATTTAGAAAAATGAAACATAAGTATGGCCTCATACTTACTAATTACCATTTATTAGGGGTGTCCCCGACTAAGAATTTACATAGTCGAATCTGATTCGTCAGGTCTTGCCTATCGTCGACCGATCGTCCAATTATGTTTTGGTTTTTTATTGCTCATTGATCCATATTAATTATATGGGGGAAAAATCTGGCCAGCCAGTGCATTTTAGTATGTCTAGTAGTCTACTTATGTCAGAATACCACAGGCATATCCCTGAAACAGTCAGATGAATGGCTATCTATACATAAATAGATAGCCATTATAACACTATAGGAAGGAAATAACACTATAATAACAAAAACAACACTGTATAACCCTCGTTACGAGAGTAGCTACAAACAACAATTGAACGACGAATATGTAACAATTCACAAGGCAGAGTGTTGTTGCGACGCAACTCTTCAAACATAATCCCACGGGAATGGGTGGACTGACTGACTGACTGACTGACTGAATAAATAAATAATGAAGAGATGATTATCCACAATCCACTATGCTACTATGTTGTTCAGGAGCGGGCTGAGTGGCAGAAACTTCAGGCAGTATTTCAGGATGACAGTCTTGGAGATCGCTATACGGGCTAGTAGCATGCCTTGTAATGCTAACGCAATCTTATTAACATTAATAAAACGGTTAAATGTTAACTTATAAATTATAATATATTCATTAATATTTCCCATATGTTTACTTAATTCTGTAGACTTTGTGGCCTTTATCAGAACTTTTACCAGCTTCTGCAGAATGTAAACAATGAGTTTTTCCGCTATTGTTAACTAAGGAGTGTTTTTTCATGTGGTTCGTTATGATTGGTTCAACTCATTTAATGTCTCTGCCATATTTATACCAAAATAGGCTATATATGATTTATTGTGAGAAACCAAGCAATTATATGTAAAATCCGCACCCCCATATAGCCGGAATGGAATGATCCTTGTTTTGTAACCACATTTTGCGACGATTCGACTGTGAGATTGGCAGTGGAATCAGGCTCCTTAGATAGATTGGTCGAATAGTCGACTATTCGGGGTCACTCCTACTAATTATTGTAAAAATAGAGAAGGCAGGAGTGCAAATGTGACAAATGTGACAGGTGGAGGTTTCTCGAGGAGAGTGGGAGGGCACTTCAGCTGACAGGATGGGGATGGGGTGCAGGATAGAAGGAGTCATGAGACCCCCCCCTCCTTCTCTACTGGCCTTGATGAGTCAGCTGTGAGAGCTAGGATAATTACATGCGGGGCCTGGGGGTCTCCAGCGCGGTTTAAATGGTGCCATGTATTTAATATTCAATGAGACATTTAGGCCATACAAAAGGGCATTTTAGGCTGGAACATGTGCAATCTTAATACTGTATGTGTGTATGTGTGTAATATGAGTTAATTTACAGTGTCATATGAAGGTTTTTTCGAGTTGATGAAGAAGCCCTGGCTTCAAACAGAGATTAGCATTGGTTAAATTATACTTTGTCCATGATCTAAATCTCTTTATTTGACCACATGTCACTAAATACTTAATATTACTTGTGTAAATTGGACTGAGCAAAAATGTAGAACTCTTGTTAAACCCTCAATTCTGTAGCTTCCATACCTCAACCTTAGGGGCAGGATAGTCTAGTGGTCTAGGCATTGGACTCCCAGCCGGAAGGCCGTGCGTTCGATCCCCAGAGGTGGCCTACCTGTAAGCATCCTTTTCGCTTTGGATAAAAGCGTCTGCTAAATGGTCAAAATTGTAATTACACTGTCAGTTGCCAAAAATTAACCCATCGTTTGCAGTAGGGGCTGGCAACTCACAATTTTATTGATCCACCATGACTTCAATTGTTTTTTTATGAACATATATACTTCTAAGTTGTCTACATAGCTGATCTCCATCTCTACTGGAAGCATGTATTCTGAAGTTACTGAAGTTGTTTTTGTAAAATTCAATTTAAGGTATATTATTTAATATAAAAATATATATTGCATTAAACACTACAAACTGTAGTAACTTGAGAACACATACTATCATTAGTAGGGGTGTAACGGTTTTCCTAATACACAGTTTGGTTCAGACCTCGATCTTTGAGCCACGGTTGGGAATGATTAAGAAAAAAACAGGGAAAAAATGTCTTGGTTTTATTAAATCACCAACAATTTGGAACACTAAAGAGAAGAACACTAAAGAACTTGGTCCGTTGAATGTACGGAATTCCTTGTATTCAACAACTGAAAAAGGGAACATATTCAGTGCCATGAAAACCCAGATTGACTTAGTAATTGCTTGAGCACGGTCCGAGTTAGCTTGTAGCTTCATTTTAAAGACATAGTTACATGATGGCAAGCAGACGAAGCAAGACTAACTCCCAGGAGCTTTGGAAATGCTACAGAACTTGGAATGGAACGAGTCTGGTGTGGGTTCAGATGCCAAGGTGTAAACCCCTGTAAACCCCCGACATCGTAGTGACGGAGGATTAATGGGCTATTATTGAGAAAAAAAGGATGTATACGTTGCTTGGCATTGACGCAACTTTTGATGCAACTCAAAGTTTCTGCAGTTCTAGTGTTAATTGTGAAATAAAAAATGAGTTTTGTTACATTAGTAACGTAACGAGAGCTCAACAGGCTGTACCTACAGCGGGTTGGGGGTGTGTGTCGTGGACACGAGACCGTGGACGTTTGTATCATGGTTTCGGCCTCGGTTTGAGAACTGTTACATCCCTAATCATTAGAAATGGAAAATTGTATTACAAACACATTGGAATGGAAGTTGGATGAGAGACAACTAAAGAGTTGTCCAATTCTTTAGCAATTAGCTAAAGAAATGTCTGGTGTAATATAAGTAAATAATCTAGCAAACTACCCTATCTACCACGTCATCTGTAGTTGACAAAGCTAATGTATATATTTTGAAATTACATGTATTTTTACAACGCAACTGCTGTGCAATTTTACACAGTGGTCCTTTAAATGTGAGCTCTCTGTAGTTTCTCTAGAACAAATTCTGACTCTGCTGCAGTACAATAATGTGTGTGTGTGTGTGTGTGTGTGTGTGTGTGTGTGTGTGTGTGTGTGTGTGTGGTGATCATTAGTGCAGCGTGGCATTAATAACCTGCTCTGAAAAGATGACTAGAGAGCCCTCAGAAACACACACTGTGCTAGCCTGGTACACTTGAGGTTGTAAACAGATCATCGAAGACGAACTTTGGTTTCCCAAACGGAACGATTTATTAAAAACAGAGGGAGGAGTATGTGGGTTTGGTCCCAGGGGGGCAAAATGGATTCACACACCCTTTTTCCCCTTTTTCCTTTTCTGGATGTGTGAATCCATTTTGCACACTGTACAGTTATAATCCTTCTCAGCAGTCTAATGAAAGAACCAAATTTTCACCCAGTATTGCAATCTGTAAGAAGTTGGCCTGTATCTGGATTAGGGCTGCCACAACTGATCGACAAAAATAGTTGGCAAAGAATTTCATTATTGATTAGTTGGTCTATGTCAAGCACGCTGTTCTGAATTCTTCAAGTTTAATAATTCATTACATTCTAAGATATAGTGAATTTTGTTTCTTTTTACTCTTGTTGTTACATTATTCACGCAAATTACACTATTCAGCTAAGCAACTGTTATTCATACACTGCTTATGTTTTATTTTAGAAACTGAACCTTCAAGTCTATGAACCAGTGTACCTATAATACCCTATAATAACAATCAGTGCATTAAATACTATACAATACATTCAACTCTCACTGATGGCTCCATGCTTTCTAATAGGAGAACTGAAGCGGTGTAAATAGTGTTCTCGCCAGGGTTTCAGGGTTTAAACCCAACACACTAATAAAAACAACACGCTAATAATACCTTTACATTTTGTTTTTAAAAAGCCACTGTGTTGTTTTTTTAATGCTTTATGCATTTTGCATGCTGCTTCCTACTTTTTGTCCGCGGTGTGATCCAAACTAATTTCTCCCATTTGATATGAAAATCATGCAATACTAGTACAGTGATTACAAGTCCTTCAATTGTTGGTTTTGAGTGGATGATTAACTGTTTCTTTATTACTGAAAAAAATATTTCTGTCATGAAAGAATCCTTATAATAGTCCTTAGTGGCCGTTCTAAAACTCATTTGGTGTGTAAAGGTTTGAGGGCAAATACGTTGTACGGTGAATGTGCATTATGGATTACCTTAATACCTGACTGACTTTGGCTGAGCTCAAATTTACAAGTATGCATTTGATGTGTGACCTTAGTATCTGAAGGGTTTTCATTACCCCATCAGCCTTGTTTGTTTAATGGCTTAGACAGTCAAAGACAGGTCTATGACACTATAATTAAGTGCCACAGTTGTCAAACTCAGAAAGGAAACTAATACTCGACCAAAATACATCCTCATACTGATTTGAGCTGTTGTAAGGAAACCACGATTTATAGTAAACTAGTGCAGTGCCCGTACAAAATGTGCCCATGCACACTGAAGACGAAGTAAATTTGAAGTTCATTGTCACGATCGGCGCGCTCACGGCCACGCGCGCATCGTGCCTCCTTTCCCCTGCAACACACCTGTAGTGCATTAGGCCCACAGGTGCAGGACATTACTCATTAGGCCTTGGAGTATTTAGGTTCCCCAACAGCCCCACTCGTACCAGAAGTGGGTGAAGCGGTTGCGTGTGGAGTTTAGTCCCGCCGAGGAGCAGGGAGGCTCCCGCG
>JAOEHI010032190.1:0-17343 GCA_025447815.1 Percopsis transmontana | reverse complement strand
GCTGCACCAGACCCCCTGCCGCCAACGCTCCATGTGCACGGCCATGCAGGTTGTCTTTCCACCCATTCCTTCACGTGTGGGTGTGTGTGGGTGTGTGTGGGTGTGTGTGTGTGCATACAGTGTGTGAATTTGGGTGATTGTTCCTCATCCTCATACTGTGGTCTTAAATAAATATGACACATTACTTGGTAATTAGAATTACATGAGTAATTATTATCTAATATAATATAATATCTGTAATTATGATATAATCAAATGAATAATGAATACATATAAAACATCTAGAATAAATCAAATTAAAATAGAAAAGAGATTATTCAAGTGTGACCCTCAAAGAGCATCTTGTGACCTGCATGTTGAGCACCACTGATATAAACATATAAAGGGTTTGCTTTGGCCAAACATGAAGCAGGCTAGATTGTGCGTCAGACAGGGTGGGGGCAAGAGGGGGTGGCAGGGGTTCACTCTCCCTCTCTCTCTCTGTCTGTCTCTCTCTCATCTCTCTCTCTGTCTCTCCCTCTCTCTCTCCCTCTCTCTCTCTCCTCATCTTTCCTCATCTCTCTCTGTCTGTCTGTCTCTCTCATCTCTCTCTGTCTCTCTCTCTCTCTCATCTCTCTCTCTCTCTCCCTCTCCTCATCTCTCTCTCTCTCTCATCTCTCTCTGTCTCTCTCTCTCATCTCTCCCTCTCCTCATCTCTCCTCATCTCTCTCTCTCTTTCATCTCTCTCTGTCTCTCTCTCTCATCTCTCTCTCTCCTCATCTCTCTCTCTCTCTCTTTCTCTCTCTGTCTCTCTCTCTCTCTCATCTCTCTCTCTCTCATCTCTCTCTCTCTCTCTCTCTTATCTCTCGCTCTCTCCCTCTCTCTCTCTCCTCATCTCTCCTCATCTGGTGCAGACAAAAGAACCGCTTGATTAAAGGAAACCTGGAGTCAAAGCAAATCTGTCCGTCTAGAAAAGATGACTACAGGGAGAAAAGGGACAGTCCCTTGAGCCAGGCAGTAATCTTTTAGTGGCTCTGTTAGTCAGTGACCCCGTAGACCATGACCAAGGCCATGACCGTACCAGGGAGGGACACTGTTTATACCTAACATATCACTGACTACAGCTGGAGATTCTCAGTCCTAAGACAGCCCGATCTGTCACAGCGGCCCAATAAGGGTTCCAGGGCCCTCTTCGGCCCTCCACTGGGGCCTCCGCCGCCTTCATGTGTCACTGCATTCCTCTGGTCTGTCACCGCCCCCCTCCTCAACTCACAGCAATGACGGTCTGTTATGCCGAAGAGGAAATGGGGTGTATAGGTAATGGGGTAGTTGGACTTCGGCCAAGGACAAAAAAATAAATAAAAGTGTAAAAAAAAGGATTACCTAAAAAAGCCTAATCACAAAATAAATGGAAAAAAAAACAACAACATTGACCTTGGGAGCAATTAGCCCTTAATTACACGGTGCCCAGGGAGATACATACACGAATTAAAAAGGTGGCTAATGGGCGCCAACAGGGATGGCATAAATGTTTTGGCAGTGAGATGCCTGCTGGCAAAGAAGAGACACAGTTGGTAAGCCTCCTGTTAGTGTTGAGAAATATCCAGAGATTTTTGTGTGAAGCGTCTCGCATGATCCTACTGTAGGTCCCAGTGTATCACACCATAGAGAAGTGACTTGTACATAAGAAAAGGAGGGATTATACAATGAAATCCAATGAAGTCCAAAGACATCTCGTGAAAAGGTATTTCTTTTATCATCTTTGTATTGCTGAGTGCTTGTATTGCTGAGTACTTTCAAATGTAAAAGGTTTAATCTCTAAAATGCTTAGTCACTAGTTCTATAATCTGGATATGATTTAAAAAAAGTGTTAACTAAACAAAAACTATTATATGCAATATAAGTGCCGGACACGCTAATTTGAACCTTTTATACCCGTGTTCTAGCCGCACCAAAGGAAGCTAACAACTAGTAAATTGTCCAGTACAAAGCTAATTTTCTCTATCCCTATGCCTGCCCTTTTTATTGTCATTCCACTACTGCCTATGTCTGCTGAAACCTACTGTCTCCAGCTCCTTACCTATTTGTCTGTGCCACTTATTAGAACAGGAAACAGGGTAATGTAAACAATAAACAATAGGAGCTGAAAGCCTGACTGTAAGCTTTCACATTGGCCTCACCAATTCTTTCCTCTTAATTGTATTAATTCATAAAATATAATGATATTTCTTTGTTTAATTCGCTGTACAGAGGCACACCGCCGAGTTTGTTCATGTCCCTCTTGACTGCTTCTTTGAGCCGCCCCTGCCCCTTTCCCACGCGACCTGTCTCACTGCACTGGCTGATCAAGACCCTCCGCTAATAACAGCCTGTTCGACCACTCATCGCTGATTGTCAATTAGAGCTTCTGTTTCCCGTGACCCGAACACAGCAACACCAAGGGGCTGTTGACAGGGCCAAGTCGTCCCTTGTTACGTCAGCGTCGTCTGAAAACGTAACAAAAACTGAGGGCTGAGGCTCTGCAGACTGCCGGGGGCCGAGACGAGGGGCCAACGTCACTGCTGCACATGTTGTTAGCAAGGGACCGACACAACATGCTAGCCAAGAGCCGAATGGCCGTCCAGTCAATGTTGATGCAGAGTGTTAATCATAAAGTCAAATAAAAACGCTGGCACACTCACATGCGGCGTGAGTCATCTATTTAACCAAGTCCTAATAAAGAAACGCCAAGGCCAGAACACATTGGAATGGAATGAATGGCATGGTTTTTCAATGCCTTGTGTACGGCCTATCAGTCCACTGGCAGAGCTGTCGGAACATTGTCCAGCGGTTGGTGTTTTACTAAAGGCTTGTATTTGTTAACGTGTCTGGGCTCCCGCTCTGCGGAGAGAGAGAGAGAGAGAGGGCTTAACAGAGAGGCTGTTGTGCTGGGCTCTGGCTGGGCTCCACTGTCCCCTCCAGCCAAACTACCACATTCACACTGTTTTATACAGCCTTATGAACTGGGGGCGCTCTGTGTGGGTGAATAGTCTCTCTACAACTTTACACACACACTACTTTTCAGAGTTCGAAGTGTCAGCTGGGCTGAGTGCAATTGTTCCACCGAGAGTGCTTTCCCTTCTCTTTCCGCCCCTTTTTTTCATCCACTCTTCCTATGTGTCTTTCCAGGCTGGTGAATAGCTTCCTACACCCGTTCTTTCTCTGTTTGCTAGAGAAGTGACGCCCAGGCCAGGGCCTTAAATAAGGGCTTGAGGCCTGACATATGTGGCCTGTGGACTGGCAGCAGCTTTGTGGCGGAGTCAGAGGGGGTGGGAGTTTGGGGGCCAGGGGCCAGGGATACTCACTGAGAACAGACAAGCTGAAGGAGCCCCTTGAGAAATGGCCCAGGCCAACAAACCACAACAACACCTCAACAAGGACTCCAGTCATCCCCACTCGAGTCCGGCTGGAAGGAAAGTACGAAGTGTTACCACTGTTAGAAGCCAGGAGAAGTTAAGGGTTCCTGAGCCTGAACAGAGAGAGAAGGAGGCCACGAGGACAGACAGGATGAAAACAGGTTTAGGGAAGAGGTAAAAGGGAAAAACGTAGAGGAAGTTTGAAAGGAAGACAAAGGCTGCATTGGTGGGCTAATGAACCTAATGGCTCAACTGAACCTCCTCTCAACCCTAGGTTGAGAGGAGGTTCAGTTTGAGCCATTAGGTTCTGCCAAACTGCATTCTCTCTGCAGTTTGGCAGAGAGAATGGGGTAAAGCATAATGCGGAGGAAACAGGGTAAAAGCTGAGGAAAAGAGATGTTGGAAACCGACAGGTATGGGGGAATAAAGACAGAGAAGTGTGTTGTCGTTTTACAAAATGCTAGGAACAGAATGTCACAACAAAATACCGGCATTAGTGGAAACGCCACAGGGGACAAAGAACGAGCAATGAGAAATCCCACAGACACCGACAACAGCCAGAAAACCCCACGCAGTGAAAGCAACACAGTGAGAATGGAACAAGTTACTTCCATAATTTACAAAACCGGTACAAACAAATCCATATGTCATTACATAAAAACTAACTCACTAATTGTTTTATTAATTGTTTGTGGCATTGCACCTATTGAGATGAGACTAAGCTCTACAAAATATAAATTGGATAATTGGGAAGGAAAATTAGAAAATGAGGAGCGGGCGGGCGGCTTTCCAGGATGGCAAACAAAGAGAAAACAATTACATAGGCACTAAAAAAATCTATTCCGTCCAATTTGCTGGGAACCGCTCTTCCTCAGTCTCGCTCCCTTCCTCCCCAAGACACCCTGCCCTCCACTGGCCGCTGCCCAGCCTAATCCCCGACTTCAGCTCTATATCTGATGATTTCACAGTTGTCACAAAACACTGAATTTCCCCTTTCTTCCACCGAACGTTGAGCAGGGGTGAAGCCAAGATGGCGCCAAGAGAGTTAGCTAGCTAGAGGGAGAAAAACAAGTGTCGCTTAGACTGGCAAATGTTAACGGTTGTTAGCATTCTCCACACCAGTTTTTATATCTCTGGGCATTCAACGAGGGGGGGGGGGGGGTGTCCCGAGGGGCATAGCTGTCCATTGGTGATTAGGTTGGAGGAGCTGACGTCCTATACTTGACATTACAGCAATCCACGTCACACTAACAAGGGAAGTCTCTATGATTCTAGAGTCAAATGGCCTTTAAGAAAGGCAGGCAGGCGGGCAGGCACGCACACACACACACAGGCTGAAGGTCATGGGGACATCCCCACCTGTCCTCAGCCGATCAGCTAATGTCCACACTTTGAGATTGGAAGCCATGACTGTGTCTGGAGTGGAAAGAACTAACTCCCTGTCTAATTACAGTTACATAGGCCCAGAGGGTACCTCCTCCACCTAATGTGGATTTACCAACATTAAATCCTGCCTTAACAAGCCGTGGAATCCATCTGACTGAACAACACACAGCTGTGCAGCCTGAACATAGGCGAAGCAGAACAACGAGATAAGAAGCAGTAGCTAATGGTTTAAATACGCTACCGTACAATAAATCCCTTCTGTCGCGTTGGCGGAACGACCCATTGATTCCCTCCTACAGCTGCATCAGTGTTTTGTTTTCCGCACTTCAGATCTCTGGAGCTTTCCGCTATGAAGCTATGCCGCTGGTATGTGACCGCTGGCCACTGCGGTGAAACAGGTTGGAAGGGGGGCAAGGATAGCCACATTGGGGCAGTGGTCTTGGCACAGCCAGGGCCATGTGTCACCCTGACAGTAAGCGCTGGTCCCCCATACTGTAGGAAAGGCGGACCAAGGCAGTTGGGTAACATTACATAGTCGAAGGAAAAAGGCTTACAGTCTTCGTCATGGCATATTTGTGCTCAACAGGGGCACAAATGTCAACAATTCCACATGCCTCATGCCTAGTTCCACAACCAGATTTCAGCAAGTCAATACATAATTCTCCCTCAGCCTTACTAAGTGTGTCCCATCCTAACTGCCATCCCTGACTGCCAGACATTTTTGCAGTCTGTCACTGGTGTACGCATCAATAGATTTATCTTATTAATAGCACTTTGGCTAAACCATTAGAGGTTTACTCTAATGCCACATAGGCCATCATGGCAGATGCTTTGAGGGGGCACCTCTGAGGCAGAATGTTTGCTAAGTCTCAGGGTTAATACTTAAGGCAGGACTAGGACAGCTGGGAAGAACATTAAACAGAGTAAGGAAGACCCAAAATGGGGGCAGAGAGATGCCATTATTAATAGCTGTACAGAACATTAAACAGCACTAGGCAATGATGAGAGCTAGTGAGCTAGCTCTGAAACGGACTAGCTACCACGTTCAATAAAAGGAAAGTGTCTGTAACCAATGAGAGGATATGTGGTTCACATACACTGGTCCGTGGGTCATTTAGCCTATCATCAACAGAGCAGACCAGCAACACTTAAAACAGGGTGACTTTTGGCATCGTAAGAGGTCAGAGTGTATACAGAGTGTTTTTGTGTATCCGTCTCTCTATACGTAAAGGATACGATCTCACTCAAAAGCCAGCAGTGATAAATCCAAACATCCCTGGCCAACTTAAACACACAATAAATCTGCCTTTAGAGCCAGTCAGCAGCAGGCAGCCCCAGGGACAGATGTCTAAAGCGTGGAGAGAGAAAAAAAGAGGGTGACAGCTAGCTATCTATTCTGCACTTCCCGTCACCCTTCATGACTAAAGCAATCACAGTTTATCTCACTAAACCTTTCAAACACGCAGTCTCCCCATCTCCTATAGGTTCCTATACCTGTAGGTGAGATGCCAGCGAGAGCAAGGATTGCGATAATGCATGGACGGAGTGATCAGCGTCCGAATGTTAGTGAGCCCACATCTATGGAGCTGCATGCACCACGGCACGACTCCATTCTGTGGCTGCTTCTTCAGGCTGTTGTACAGACAAAATGATTTAACAAAGAGCTGGGATTAGAACAGCGTGGAACAAGGCCCCTTGAAGCCAAAACAAAGCGAGGAAACAAAGAGCATTAAGGACGTCCGCGGAGGGAAGATAATTAATGAATTGCTGCATCAAATAATACAAGCGGTAACAGTGGGACCCCTTGTCCTACTTACGCTGTATAATTCGACACACGGTTGTTCACGCAAAATAATTGAAAGGCATTTAATGCATTTCAGTTTTCCCGAAAATAGTGTGATGTGCAGAAAGGGAAGTCTAGACTCAGTCAGCCAGCCTGTATGATCCGGTCCAGGGAGGACACAGCTCTAGAGACCACTGTCCCACCATTAAAAATGCAACAATCACAGCAAATAATATACCGCACAGCTCATTAAATGTGTTTTCCCTGGTGCACATTCACTATAAGACGTGACTTGTAAATGAATATTGAAATATGACTCAGTCCACACGTTCTGTCTAGTATTATGTGAGGTCATTTCACCAGTGTGGTGAGAAAGCGACTTAATTCTCCAGCAGGCGACTGAGAGTAGTGATGTGAAAACAGTCCTGCGACCTGACTGCGCGTTCCCCCGGTGCATCAGTGTCTCTCCGAGACCCGCGGCTCAAGGAAAGACAACCGATTGGTCCCATCAAGGGACTCAAAAAACTGATTAATTTAAATTTGGTTTACAGCGCCATGCCTTTCAGGTTAACCCATCTGGCCTGTGCCTCGCAGGTGTTAGCTAGAGCCTCAGTTCCCCATTCTCTCTGCTGCCAGCAGCTTTTGTCTAGAGGAGGGAAGACATTTCAACGGAACTGCTGCTTGGACAGAAATATTCCCGATAGGAAGTGAGACAGAGATTGGGTGACACGCAGGGCGTGCAATATTTAAAAAAGGACAGTAACCATTTTTACAAAACAATAGTTACTAATCAACATTACCAGTCTCTTGGTGTGTTTTGTACTATGTGCATTTTTTTATGATATAAAATTATGAAAATACATGGATACCTTTTAAAATGTACACTCCTCACTTGAAAAAAAACCCACATTTATTCCCCAGCTCAGCAGGAGTTACTGTACAAGAGGGGCATGAGCTCGCAGAGTTTCAAATCCAAACAACAACATTTTGTGTAATGCTGGGTTCAACCACAAGGGTCGTTTTGGACACAAATTGTGGAGTGTCCCTTTATGGGCAGCATGCATCTTTATGTGTGAAGGCAGAGGAATTGAAAGGCAGCACCGCAGCAATGTGCCTCTATCAGATGGGGGGTCTAATCAGAACCAGGGAACAAAGGCCTGTGTAAAAAAAGCAACAACATGTTCATGTGCTTTTTTCGTGCTGCTATTAAGCTGCATTATCCACCCTACCCCTGCTGAGATGTTAAAATGGCACCCCCCATGCATCCATCATTTAAGAATACCACTCCCCCCCACCCCCCACAAAAAAGCATTGTCTAACGGTAAACAACGCGACGATTCGCCGAAGAACACGCTGGTTGTTCTTCTTTACCTCAGTTATGAATTTTATTAATCAATTTTAAGAGACAAATACATCCATCCTTCACATTCTCCATATTCATTTGTACTGCAACATTTTACTCCGTCCAAATACTACTGCCAGGTTCAAATATTCAGTGTGTGTTTTGCCTTCCTCGAAATAATCCACTTCATTAAGGAGGCAAATGGTGTGCATCTGTTATTTCTGTATTTAAATGATTTGTTGGTTTTTGGTCAATAAATCATTGCTGATCCCTGTAAAATGCATGGTGCTGAAATTTCATGCGGTTACAAACAAGATTTGAGATGAGAAAATGTGAGTGTGTGTGTGTGAGTGAGAGAGAGAGAGAGAGAGAGAGAGAGAGAGAGAGATGGAGAGAGAGAGAGAGAGACAGGGTATTCCATGGGGAAAATGTTTGAGGCTCCGAGGCACGAAAATGAAAAGTAAAAAAAAAAAAAAGTGAGACTAGTGACCTGTGTGTTTGCTGCAGAGCTCACGATACACTCCTGAAGGACACAAGCCTCGCCAGACCAATAAAGGTGAGGCCGAACAGATGCAGTACACATCCGCAAGGACAATGTGATGTGGGGAAACATCTAAGCATACTGATGGGTTTTTGGATGTCTCTCGGCTGTTACCAAGCCAAAAAGTCTTTCAATTAGCAAACTTGACGGTCTACAGCAACGGCAACAAATATTACTATACGCTGGGAAATGGTCCAGTTGGAGCTGGGGCTTAATGAATGCAGTTTATCTTTCTTCACTGATGGAACAAAGTAAAATACAGATAATACATACAGAGAACTTCACAGAGGAAACAGATTTTAATTAGAGATGTTTCATCAAGCCACTCTTTGCTTTTCTGCCCTTGTCCTCCTGGCGCCACTTAAATACTCCTCTGCATTAATCAGCCAGCCTAGTGTAAAGTAGATAATGCATACGAGATGTCACTTGAACTCTCTACAGCATTCTAAAACATAGCACCGACTCGCCAGACTACACCTAGCTTCAGCGGCAATGCCACCACTTCCTCACACATGGCCTTCCTAATGTCTTAATTACAGTGAATAGTACTCTAGAGGTTTTATATATAGTGAGATTATCAAGGTTTCAATATTTACAACATTAGGTCATTTTTTTGGACAGTGTAAAATTAAAACCCCATTACAATACATTAGCATTTTATCCGAGCAAATGAATGAATGAATGAATTTCAACAATAAAAAACGTTTGGCTATGAGCTTATAAAACTACAATGTACTCTAACCGCAGACTGGGCTTTTAAGGTCATATCCCAGGAGCATGGCAAGGATTTAACTGCTATTTAGTTACACACAAGATCTGTTCTAACACTGGCTAAAAGTGTCTGCGAGCAGATTTAGCTGTCAGTCACCGGTTGACAACATGCAGCGCACAAAGTGGGAATAAATGGACACAGTGTTGTGGTCAAATCAATTTTGTTTAACTCACAGAGGTTCTGTTTCCTGTTCGCACTTCCTGGTACACAAGCATGCTGTCAGCCTCATTCACTAGAGGCCTTTTTCAGCGCTCTAAACACTTCCGTTTTCTGACCAGTATCAGAAGGGAGATTCAAAGAACATACTGCATTCTGTTATGTTTCGTGCTGGCAATTATTTTTACAAATACCGAAATGAATGAATGGCTACAGTTGAGGCGTGAGACAGCACACTGTACAATATTCGAGAGATATCATACGCGCAGCCCCCACACAGTAAAGAGGTGCATTGAGGTAGACAAACCATACCACCCCTGCTCTCGAAAAGCATCAGTCCTGGCTTGTGTATTGCACATTTCAGCCCCCCTCAGTGTGTCAGGGAAGTGGGGCCCCTTGCTTGTGGATACACCTTTAGAGTGCTAATCCTCCGCAGGGCCATGCAAAACAGAGGACAAGCAAACATAAATAAATAAGAATGAGTCTCGTCTCTCTTCCTGCTTTTGCCACTTCAATCAAATGCAGGGAGAAAGAGACCAGAAAGCATGGCAGCAGTCAAGGGTCAGCCGGGCCTCAATTAGAGAGCCCCCCCCCCACCTGAAAACAGCCAGAGATTATTTTTAAGCCCCTAACGTCTTTCACCATTCTGACAGAGGAGTGGGGCAGTGGCCCTCACAATCGAGGGAACAAAGTGGATTTGTCCACCTCCCCGCACCGGTTGTCAAAATGTATAAAGTTGATAAACAGAGACAGGCAGGGTTAAAAGGTGCGAGGAGGGAGGTCCCAGGGGAGGAGAGGGGAGATTGAGGACCCCCAACTCTCTCACTGACAGACACCAGTCGCGGAGGAGCCAGCCGCTGAAAGCTGAAGTGGCTAACAAAGACCCAACAACTTTAGAGAAACATTCCAGAGGACCACACGGCCGACTGCGTTTGCGTTCAAATTAAATCACTTAGTTCTTATATCATTTTGTTCATCAGCGTACCGCTACAGGAGAGGCAGTTATAAGCACTGGGAAAAAAAAATAAGCCGGTGAACATGGCAGTAGTAGTAGTAGGTTACATGACACGGATGCATTATCATGAAAATGGTTATTGTACAGTAAAAAGCCCACTTTTATTAATGATAGCTCCTGGGCCCGGGAGAGGCAGGGATGTGTGCTGAACATAAGTGCTCTTGAGGGATACTATCCCTGCTTTTTGTCTGCTACATCAAAGAGATAGCGCCGCAGCAATTTCCACTGCTGCACACAAGTACTTTCCCGTGCCTATATGGTCATCCCATATCCCATTTCCCTGACAGTAACCATATGTGCATACGCGAGGTGCACCGATCTGTCTGAGCGGATGACACCGCACCTGGCTAAGTCGGTTCCCATATTACCAGAGACGCTAACTCCTAGCGCGGCGTTAATAATTGAAGCGGCTTGTAAAGCTTTACTTAAATGGTGAATGGGTGAACACGCGGGAGATGCATTAGAGCGCTGTGTGATCACATGGTTCATTTGATTACCCCAATGACATCCAGCTAGGTTTTTTTCTCTACAGCTGTACATTATTCTTATTATATATTCTTATTATACTGCCTCCATTACCTTTCACTCAGCCAAACCCTTAATTTCACCCTGGGCGAAATTCATAGCGAATCGCTATTTCATTAACTTAACGACATTGTCTGTAATTTACACTAATATGGCGATGGCACTTCTTTGGATCGGGAACAAAGCGTTAACAATGTTAGAAAGACAGCTGGGGGGCTTTACAGCTCAGTGAGACGGCATAGTAGGCGGACTGTGGACCAAAAGAGTCCTTTCTCTTGTTGCATGGAGTTGCTGACTGTATGTTAACAACCCTGTGGTCCAAAACAGGGATGCTGGCTAGCAGCTAGTGACAGCATCAGACTGAGTTCTGTCTTTGGTCCTGTCAAGTGACAGCTAACTCTGTTTGTCAGCCAATTACAGGCTAGGGCTGTCAGCGGAGGCGGAGTGAGGCCTTGTCTCCCTGATGGTTAAAGACACGCACAGCGACTATATTGGCCTCGTCTGGAAGCTGAAGCGTGTACACACACACACTCACACACGCACACACACGCACACACTCACACATGCGCCAGTATTTCTGCTGAAAGATGTTCCCCTGGGTCACATCAGTCTCACTTTGGTCCACAAACATGTGTGCATTTGCAGAAAGGATGAGGCAGTGCATCTGTTAAGAGAACCACTGAGGTCCAGGATCCAGCAATCCTCGACTTCTAAACACTCTAGTACTCATACACTCAAAAAACATCAAAAACATCCAAAATAATGACAACTAATTAATAGCAACCGTGGGACTACAGAGAGAATGATTATAGAAAATGGCTGTGCTCTGTCAGATAATGCAGTGTCTCCAATGGGTTCTGCACCCAAAGGTCACAGCCTCTATATTGTACCTACTGCCACTGGCCGAAAAGAAGCCAGTTCTTCAGCTGAGTGGATTAAGAAGAAGGTAAAAGACAGCCCTACGTAGGCTTGTGATGATAAATCAGACGCTATTCTGAAAAGACACAGATATACCACACACAGACTCTTCGCCAGACTGTTTGTTTTACAGCTTCTTTATGGGATTATGGTCTGCTCTGCTCTGCCTGCCCCCAGGGATGAACAACCCGGGGGATATAGCCTCCAAGGTTGTGTGCAATGGGAACGATGGCTACCTTGAGCTCCTCTCACGTGACGTTTTCCAGACACTGTGAGACACAAAGGCACCGCACTAAGGACCTGGCACAGTTTGGTAGTTCTGACCAGAAGCCCCACTGGATATAGCCATAGACCCAATCAGATGTAGTTTGCAATCATCTAAAATATTTGACATTATTACTTGTTTTGAATGACAAACTGAATGTTAATGGTTTAATCATTTAACCTTAAGGGCACATATTAAAAATTGTTGATGCACAAATTCAATGCATTTCTGAAACAGAAACACGAGGGCAGCTAATAATAACTGTAGTGTTTTTGGAGGACAAAGCTAGCTTTAAGGGGCCTGCCCCTAGGGGAAATCGTATGCGGGATGAAAGAAAACCATATTTCCTAATAAGAGTGAAGTTTGACATCGCTGGAGAAGACTTCCTTTTCAAAGTAAAATAAATCTGGAAAAGTGGGAATGTCCATATCCTTAACAGAGCCCCATTTGTGTGCAATCTATTCAGTCTGTGTCTAGTCTAGGTTTCCATCCCGCTGTCGGGAGTAGTATATTTTAAGTGACCTTTTGAAATGTGACAAAAAAATAAAATGTCAATTATATACATTTCCATCAGCTGGGCTGAAAAAAGGGAATAATTAGGCTGCATTTACCTAGATGGTTCATCATAAACAGAGAACAAGAATTGTTTGATATTGGACAAGTTGTTATTGTTTTTTGGCCATATTTCATGCTGTCCTAAAAGGTATCACTGGACCGTTCTACAAGGGAGAAGTAACATGTTTGACATTTCAGGGACATACAGTATTTTTCTTGCCAGGAACATTTTATATTTGCTAAAGCCACTTTTTTTTTAAATAAAAATGTAAAAAGAGCCAATGATTTTTTTTTGTGGCCATCAGCGATCAGAGGGAGAAATCATGTTTCAATATATAAATAGCAGCTTTTATTTATCTCAAATTTCAATGCAATAGAGTGCTTGGATGAAAATCCATTTGCTTCAACTATTATTACTACTATTTCAATTATATTATTTTCCTACAATTTTGTCACTCAAAATTCCAAATCCTCCAAATAGAAAGTGTTTACAAACTGCTATTGAACACTCACAAGTTTTGTGGTCAAAACCAGTAATACAAAAAACGTCCCTCGAGTGCAGAGGGACTGACACAGTTCTCTACCCCTCCCGCCACAGCCACGTACACAGTTGTGCTTCAAACGTATACAGTGAGCTGGCCAAATATTTTGGGTTCTGGGGACACTGTAATCGAGGGGTGTACCTTTAATGTGGAACACAGTTATTAGTCAGGAAGAGGCCTAAACGGGTGTTTGATGAGATGCATATTTCAGCAGGAGAACAGGAATGATGAAGCCTATTTGTGTGACCGATGAAAGACGTGTGCCTGATGGGCAGGAGCGAATGCTTCTTATACTTTGGAAGGGATATTATAGGGATATTCACTATCATTATGGGACTACTTTAATGGCAGATTAGAGATCGGCACCGCACACAGCTATCATCCATACACGGGTGAAGTATACCGCCTTGTCTGATCAAGAGACTGTGTGATTTGGAATAAGACAGGGTGGAGAGGTGGAGCCAGGGACAGCTAGTAGACTTTCAGTGGAACATAAAAGGCCACTAAAGAAAACAAATTATTATTTTTTATTTTGCATATGAAAAAGTTCCAATCTACAAAGAAGAAGTCCCTCCTAAGGTGACCCCTGTGGGTGTTAAACATCAAGGGATCAGGTGAATGTTAACTGTTTTGTCGAGCGGTGGGGGTGGGGTTGGTGGCTCAAAGGAAGAGTTCCAGTTCAAAGGAGCCATTGATAAAACACGGCAAAGAGACAGGAAAGATATTACAGTGTACATCAATCAATCACGGCCTCTGCTGGCCTCTATAGTGACGATGGGGAAAGGAAGTCCATCTATACAGTATGTCTACTGCCCACCCGTGTAACGGCTTTGTAAAGTAAAAGTATGTGAATTAAATGCGGCAATTGGATTAAGAGCTGACTATAGAGTCTCTGATAAAAGCAAGCCATGAGGCCACAGCGGCCACTCAGTGCTTCACCACTGAGCACAGTGTCTGTTTGCCAAGAGCAAATAACCGCCTCTGGCCCATTTAGTGCCATCTCTTTTTTTTCTGTTTCTGCAAACAAAGCACTCTGCCACTGAGATGACATGGGCTCTTCTCAGTGGCTCCCGCTACACCGCACGCTCAAACACAAGGCTCTGTGTGGAACTAACCCAAAGCCAACATCATGAAGGAGTCTGAACAAACCAGAGTACATGAATATAACCCATTGCCAGGCCAGCGGAGAGGTATTTTTAGAGGTCCCCACTCAGTCTCTGCTAAGGTCTTCCAGGGCCTGGTTTGCATGGAAATGTGTCCATCGGTCTTAATGTTAAGTACAAAGCAAACAACGGCTATAGAAACGAACGTCTTCGCCTGTTTAGACAAGATTTCTACTGGGTTTTCATGTTGCACGGCTATGTATACTCTATATGTCAGTTTGAAAATGATATAAGAAGTGGAGACTAAAGCCATGATTCATATACAGTATTAGCATTTGTCTTTATTCGCTATTAAAGAGGGAAAGTCCAAAGTCCCAAAAGAAAGAGGAAAGTAGGTAAAATGGGGGGAAAAGTAAACACAGGGCTTATATAAACACGAACAGTACTCATTTAAGTCCAATTTGGGTCAGAGCAGCAAATACCCTGCCAGGCTTTCAAACAGAAGAGTAAAAAGCTCTGGTAGTGAATATATGAATATAGTGTATACATCTGCCATGTGCCAAGGGCTGCTAAGGAAGGGGGAGGGAGAAAGAAAGAAAGAAAGAAAGAAAGAAAGAAAGAAAGAAAGAAAGAAAGAACAAAAGAAAGAAAGAAAGCATAAGTATTAAAGTTGAGGCTTATTTAAGGGAGATTAGATGTCTCAGCTGGTAAACACACGCACACACGCACGCACAGCATATAAACACAGGCACATAGAATTCATTATGCATGTATGACTGGTGCACGCCTGTATACAATACTGTACATATGCTAACTGTACAAACATGTCCACACACAGGGCATGAGCATAGACACATATATAATCACAACTGCACTTCGCACACACACACACACACACACACACACACATTCTAAGACAACAAGCTAATAGACGGGAGTTGCCAGCTGTCGGAGATCTCTGAGAGAACAGAACGCCACCTGTTCCCTTATCTCCGCCACATGAGCCAAGACACACTCTCCTTCCAAAAGGGCGGCCCCCCCCCCCCCGGCGCGCGGGCCGGGGGGGGGCGGCCGGGTCCGCCACGTTAGGGGCTGGGGGTGGTCGGGTTTCTCTTTTCTAAAATAACCCCCCCTGTCCCCTTTTCCCCGCAAAATTACCCAACACCAACTCACCTTCCAAACCCCCCCCCCCCCCCCCCCCCCCTTGTTCACATCCCACTGTTAACGGCAGCCTGTACCCAATTTTCTCATCTGCATTTTACCCTTTCTTCCTTCTTCCCTTGCAGCTCTCCTTCTGCGTGTTTGATGTCATCCAGGTCTTTTTATATCCCGCCAGGCCGCCAGGAAACGGCTCAAACTGGGGGTGGGAGTTAGCGTCATGCTAGTTAAGAGTTTAGCCGACAGGTCAGTGTCGGTGAGGTTGTGTAGCGTGTGCGAGCACACATGTGAGAGCACACATGTGAGAGCACACATGTGAGAGCACACATGTGCGTTACTGTGAAGGAGGCGCAAGGTCAACATCTTTGTCTCTCTCTGTTTACATTTTCTCTCTCTCGCCGCTCTCCTCCCTTAGCGGTTGTTTCCCTGAGCTAACTAAGCATACGAGTGTGGACAGATTGACGCAGGCCAGACTGAGGCAGGGGGAGTCCGGCCACAGCTAAAACCCAGTTTGAACCTCTTCCTCGGAATACCAGCCCAGGCGATACCCTCGCGGGGTGGGGTGGGAGGGGGCTGGCGGCTGAGTTTGATCTCAGCCCCTCCAAACAACAATCCCAACTACTTCAACAGCCTGAGGTTAAAATAAGACCTGGGCAGTTGAGCTGCAGTGCATTTGTTGACTTAGGAGAGTGGTGTGGATGGAGGCTCTAGAATGAGGAGCCCTCTTTCAGCCCGGCCTGGCAGGGCGCTTTAATGCCGCGTGGGGAGGAAGAGGGGAGTTGGTCAAATAAAAGCACCGTGTGTAGTTTCCAGGTAACCAGGCCAGCCATAGCGTGAGAATGTGGATACGGTGGCATTGCTAATGGGCCGGAGGTGCCACACACACACACATGCTAGCACTTTGGAATGGAGGCGTCTAGTGGAAGGAGTGAGGGATGGCCCGGGCTGTTGTCTGGATAGTGGAGGCTGAAGGGTTTGACCAGCGCTAACAGATGGAGGAGGATGGAGGATGGAGCAGCGTGGCTCAGATATAACCCAACGGCTTAGGGTGACTTAAGCAGGGCCCCTGGGTAGGGGCCCGGGCGGTCTCCCACAGGACACAGGAGGCCAGGCCCAGGCAGGGAACACAGAACACCCAGCCGGCAGCTGAGGCTCGGTTGTGTGGACTCGCGAGGGTCTGTGTTGTTTCAGCACAGTTGCCACGACCCCTCAGAGGTGAAAAGTGAATTTACATGGCAGTGGTGAACCTTGGGTTATGTGATTAAATCCTGGCAACACAATGTGCAATGATTAACTTATTCTCTCCCCTCTCTAGGTCCTTCTATGCTGCTTCTTGCATCTCTGTCGCTCAATCAATAAGCTATTATAGTTCCAAACAGCGGGGAAAATTAACTTACGGCCCCACCTGCCGAGTCGGCACTCTCCACTAATCCCATCGGCGGAGTAAAATGAGACTGGACACAAAGGCCACGCCCTACGATCGTCTGCTCTCACGGCCCATTACCTGGTGGAGGATCAGCTCTAGTTCTGAGGTCCACAAGAGACTAGATCAAACTTGTTCAACGACATCAGATAGATAGATAGATAGATACTTTATTGATCCCGAAGGACATTCAAATTTGAGAGTTTTTCCGCTGTAAACGGTCAGAGGGTCAGATGTCCCGTTCACAAAGTTAGGCCTTTAATATAGTATCCATAGTGAGTCGTAGTGACACTGCTATAGAATAAAGTTGACATTGTTAAAAATAAGCAAATGATCTATCTATTATTAGGGAAGTGAAGGCCCCAAGCACACAGACAAGGACCTGTCACTGAGGGGGGGGGGGGAAGGGGGCTTACCACCCCATCCATCAGGGGCAAGCCAATCGGCTAGATGGAGCTGTGGCACCATTGACAGATTAGAATGTG
>JAOEHI010032189.1:36359-56235 GCA_025447815.1 Percopsis transmontana | reverse complement strand
CCCCCCCCCGCCCCCCCCCCCCCCCCCCCCCCCCCCCCCCCCCCCCCCCCCCCCCCCCCCCCCCCCCCCCCCCCCCGTGAGTAATGAAAATCCCATTTGTCATTTGGGCCAATGGTGAGGGGCTGGTGAAGCCTGATGTAATGCATCTGTACATTCATCTGAATTCATTCATCGGGCCTAAGCATTAGCTCATCACTAAGGTAATAACACACACACACACACACTGTAAGCCTGTACACACACACATACACACCAGCACACACACGCAGAGCAATCAAGCTTATTATTAGCAGTATTAGCTGCGCAGAGCCAGTCGGTGGCCCACTGACAGGGCTTCTGGGGGTGTGTTGGGCTGGCACATTGGTTGGCCCTAATTTGTGTAATGCACAATGACAATAGAAAGGGTCTCAGAGCGTTAAAACGCCATCCATCATGGAACTAACCCATCTAGACACCTGTCTTTAGTCCGCTTAAAGACTCCACCAATAAACAAATGGACGATTTGTATTTATTTAAATGTATTAATAGATATTGAATTGAAGATAGGAGACATTTTTTATTTCTTTCAGAAACTTACCTAATAAAGGTCATATACTATATATGTACAGTAGGTGTGATACTAACAGTAGAAAACCTTTTATAGCCTCAAAATGTGATGTCATCTACTGATCCTTCTATAAAGATCATACCACCCACTCAATACATTTGAAAGTAAGCAAATACATGCGAGAGTGAGACCAGTGTTCTCGGATGCAAGTTTGTTGTAACATCCCATCTAGTTGGTTGTGCTGCTGCGTGTTCCATGTTTCTGTTACAGTCCTGGTTTACTGTCTCTCCGTCACTTTGCGTGTTTGATTGGGTTATTGTTTCACCTGTGCCCCCCTGTATTCAAACCCTGTGTTTCTGTCAGTTTGTTAGTTCATGTTCACTAGCCGCCGTGTGATCGTTGCATGTTCTCTCCGTGTTTCCTGTTCCTCATTCCATGGTTGGCTGTCTTAACTCTGCCTACCGCTCAACCCTCTTGTACTTCTGCCTTTTTTAATACTCTGTGTACCGAACCCTGCTTGTGAACCACAACCCCGATTCTGCGACAGTAAACGCCTTATTTACATCTCCGTTTTCAAGCCTTCTTGCATCTGGATCCTACACCTACACCATTACATTTGTAGAAGAGAGCTCCAGCAAAACAACATATTTAACCTTGCTGTGAATAGATTTGCATCCATTACAGTGTGACAAAGCACACGCACACACACACACGCAGAAGCAAGCCACATTGCCAACTTTGAGGATAAGCAAATTCATTAACAGGTTTTGGTAGCAAAAGAGACGGGATTAACAATTCCTTTATGCCCAAAAGTAATTGAAAATATGGCCTGTCTCATTTTTCACCCAAAAATGTGATTAGATATGCATCCTGTTCCATTTATGTTAGTCGGAGTTAAACCATAATTTGATTTACAAACTACCACAGACTAGGAAATTTACAGTCACCCAGTTAAGATAATGTCAAGTGATATTATGATAAATAGGTGAGCAGTTTCAGTGTTGAAATTATTCATTTATAGTAAGTGGGAGACTGAGAAATGTATTCAGTTAAATCTGCAACCCGACTGAATGAAATAACCCCAGTAAACCTCATCACAACCAAAACCTGTCTTTTAAGAAACGAGTGTCGGATAAACACATGACAAATCCCTGATATACACCACTATGACTGTCAGGGTCAGCATATTCGTGTCACAAATTAGCTTTCAAGCGAATCGGCAGATCAAGGTTGGTGTGAAAGACTCTTAGAATAATTTATTTTGCTCAACTGCCACATCCGGCAGTTAGGTTCATATAGTGATTAGCATAGGTTCATATTTTAGCCAATCATGCTAGCATCCCCATTCTAGGCTATATTGAGAGAACACTTGACAGAAGGCTGACCCTGTCTGTGAAGACCCCTTATTTCAGCAGTCGAAAAGCACTGGGCGAAAACATGCCACGCTAGCACTCAACCCTAATCAATGTGACAGCTATAGGCATAGCCCAGTTATCGTGTTATCGCTACCAGAGGTCACTATACGGACAAGTGAAATCTAATGTATGACGTGCAGGACTTATTTAATGGGAAAATGCTGTCTTGGAAATCAATAGTGTACAGAGGTCTACGGTGTTACTTAAACTGTCAGCAGCTATGCCTGGCAATTCAAACAGACTGAAAGTAATTAATTAAATTAAAATGGACCTATGTTGTTAGTTAATTTCCCTAGTCAAATTATGCACCTGTATGTAGGCCTACGTATCCCAAAATAAATTCAATTCTTTATATTAATAGGGATCCGAAGTGAAACAGGATCTAGCTTATTACATTATTCAAATAATCCAATGTCTTTTTAGCAAGATAATTTTGCATAAAAAAAAGGAACTTCCAGTAAAAATAGAAACAACAGTGATGTCCAAGCGGTCTTAACATTCAAAGCATTATATAAAATTTCCCTCTCTTCTTTTCCTTCTCTCCTATTTTATAAAACAAGGGAGCAAAGAGCAAAATTTGTAAAACCGCATAAACTGAGCTACCTAGGGATGGTATGCGGGTGCATTTTCAGTTGTTCACCACCCCGGTCCCTCTTTCCTTTTCCCAAAATACCCTGGTTATTATGGAGTGTTTGGATACAGACAGAGAAAACTATGAATAGAACCAACAACAAGAACCCTCCTACGTTTTGTCCTGCCTTAATATGCCATTTTAAGGAAATGTTAATTTACGGAAGAAAAATACTCTCCGACTTTCGTTTCACAATGACTTTAAATGTAAACTACTTTTAATTCACACCATAGCAAATAAAAAATCAAAACATTAGGTGTGGGCAGACTCCAAAAAGGGTCAAACCAATTTGTATTTGTGTTGAGCTAAGTGAATTGCAGAACCCATCTAAACTAGTTAACAAATGCTTGGGCCCCATTCAGGAGAGGAGGAGCAGAAAATAATAACTCAATTTTCAGGACTGCTTCAGGACTGATATAATCGATATTTAATCCAAAGGGTGGAGGAAGCCTTGGGATGGAGGAGCAGAATCGTCTGGTTATCTCGGTGCCATTCCCTCTGTGGGTGGCCTAAGAGCTGCGTGATTGGCAGCCGCCGATGGTGTTGGCGCTGATAAGAACCTGGCACTGGTGGTCGACGCCCCGCCTCCCGCTGACCCTCCATTGTCTCTGCCATATGCCATGGCACAGTGCTGTGATAAGACCTGAGCATTTTATACCGGCCACCATGACAAAATACCAACAGCAAGATAGATAAGGTGGGGGGCCAAGCCAATACAAGCCAAGGAGAAACCACTTGTGTCTGTACTTATTGGTTCATGAATCAATATGGCTTTTCTTATACCAAAAGGCCTGCCTGTCGCACAAAACAAGAATCTATCACTTCCACCTGGAGAGGTGGCAAGGTCAAGCCCTAGGAGTGGGTTTGTTGGGGGGGGGGGGGTGATGGCAGTGGATGGAGGGGATGACAGCCAAGCGATATGAGGAATATAACTCATCTTCCACCCGACCCATGGCAATGGCCCTGATTATAACTGGTGATTTACTGGGGCTCATAAACTGCTAGCGGTAGGACACTGCATATGGTCTTTGTTTTATGTTGATTTTTTGCGCCATTAGTCCTATTTGGCACTAAGCCTTTGCTGACCTGCAGATCCGGGAAGCGATAAAACATGGCATCTGTGGTTTATCAAGCATACAACAGATGTTTTAACAGAATGACCTGAACCGGCGTTGGAATAAGCGATGTGTAAATAGTAACATGTATAGTATACTTCACTTCCTGGTTCACTGGCTAAAAGAATAGTAAACAAATACTAATAGTGCATAAATAATATGTGGAGACATGCACACAGATGGACATCTAGGGTGCGTTCAGTACACTTTTCTTTTTGTTATGTTCAATGAACTTGAAATGGTGTCGAACTGAACGATTAGTTCCAGGGTTTATGATTGGATAACGCCATCTGCCAGTGTGGCTGATTAAAACAAAGCAATCGTTTGTAGTCTGTCATGCTAACGAAACGCAGCGAAACGGAAACAAAACTGGGTTCTGGTTCAGTTCAAAAAGTTCACTAGACATAGCAAATGTTCCGTCTATTGAACATACTTCAAACTCTCAGAAATACTTCACCTAAGTTAACCGGAGTCCAGAAAGGAGGTTCCCATCTCAATACATCTGAACATATGATCATAGTGACTGTAGTTTCAGATCAGGTCAATTCTAATGTACAGTACCAGCATTCGCTCCCAGACCCTTATTTTCCTGAGCCCGTAATTAACTGTCAAGGTCGATCCATTCGAAAGGTCCCACGTCAGTGTCAGGATGGTTAATTAAGAACCTTAAAGGAGTTCTAAGGAAACAAAGAGAACTCCACTCTCACAACCGCATCAAGCGGAAACACCGCATCTGATTAACTTCAATTAACTGTGCTCAGGAAGATAACCCTGTTTTTTTATGTTAACGAGCTCCAAAGGCTGATGGGTAATAAAGAGCTATATTTCTCTCGCCGCGACAGTAGTCCGAGTCAGGGTAGAGGGAGAGGAAATAAAACATAATAGCTCACGTGCCTCCTAGGCCTCCGTGCATTGGGGATATGAACGCTCTGCATTCGATGGCATCTGTAATGTTATTATATACGTATCCGTCAGTGATATGGCTTAATTACGCAGCTGCGGACAGGAGATTCTATCATCTGCGTTTGGCAGTTTCCTGACGGCAGCTATCTCGCCGGGCGTCAGTGGGGGAGGATATTCAAAAACACGGCTGAACTATTTTATATCTCCAGTTGAGAACTATGTGTCTCCATGTGCTCTATTATTGCACTTTTTTCGTCACTGTCAAGCCTTGTTTTCCATTACAGTACTTATTGACTAATGTCTCTCTCTGGTCCCTACTCTCTCACTGTTCCTTACCCCCGCCCCCCATCTAAACCCCTCATTTCTCTTTGTGATCTAGAACCACTGCAATGAGGGAGAGAGTTGGAGGTTGTTAGTGGTGGGAAGTGGGGGGGGCGCACAGTCTCATCCAACTTGTCTGATTGCGGGGCACGGTGACACAGCGAGGGGGGGACTGCTCGCCGCCCAGGCCTCATGACCCCACCCAAGAGACCGCCTCCGGCCAATCAACACCTCCATTAATCAGGAGGTGAGACGAGCAGGTAGAGCGGGAGCACAGGTAAACAGAGAGATGGGGGAGAGAGAGGAGGTGGAGACACAGAGCCTCCAATCTTGAGAGAAGCGAGCGTGGAAACCAAAGCAAAAAAAATAAATAAATAAATGACTGGATACGGAGAGTAAAAGGATCAAAGAAGAGAATAGGAATTGATTTGGACGGAGAACAGAAAGAAATAATTCATCCCTAAAAGAAGAGAAGACCTAAATTACTCAAGCATGCTGTAAGACGCAAGAATATAAAACACACTAGTGCCAGTCAAAGCAAAAAGAAAAATCACGAACCAAATCAAATCAAAACACAGCAAAACATTAGGGCAGGCTTGTAGCTAGCTAGCAGATGGCTTTCCATTGCGGCAAATGAAAGCAATCTAAGATCCCCTAACCCATCCATTCATTGAGCAGTGCAGCCAAGTAAAACCAGCTGGATATTGCGGTATTAGCCTCTTCCGCCATGGCAACCCAAAGCAATCAAGTCCGTATCTCCTACACCGCCCACCCAGGCACCATCACATACACTGCAACCCTTGCATGGTACCCCCCCAACCGTAGCTCTCCTCCATAGCAACCCATGGCATAGAAATTTAATTTATATCTAATGACCCTCACACATCCCCCCCACAACCTGGAAACCCATCCACCCACATGAAAATGAGGTCTGAAATGAAATGACTATCATGCAGCTGGACCATGGATGATATGGCTGTGGTCTTGTATGAAGAGATTGTATTAAGATTAGTGAGGAGATTTTTGAAGAACATGAAAATACTTTTTTTTCCTTTTCTTTTCTTTGCCTAAGCGCACTGGCTTTGTCCTCAACTGTATAAGAACTGAAGTGGAGTGATGGTTTGAACTAAATCAAGAAAGGCTTGCTTTATAGACCCAGTCAGTGTGAAAGAAAGCTCGGTATTCTGGAAGGTTAGGGAAACATTTGATCGACACCAGGGATTTGTAGAAGCTCTACTCCAATCAACACATCCGTAGATCGACAGCGGTTATTTTAGACAATATTTTCCTAATTTTATTTATTTTTCTACATCTTCTAACTATTCAGCAATATGCAGCAGTCACCGGCGCAGCAAAGACAACGGAAACAAGCGCATATGAAGGAAATTTTTGACTTCACTGTGATTTGCCTTCATTTCATGCATTGCTTTCAAAATTATCACAAAGGGACCTTTCAAAGTATGATCCATTTCACTTGTGCCCACCGGATGGCGACGTGCTTGTTACTTGCAGTCGCTTGCATCTAAATACTCCAAAGTGACAGATTTGGCATTAGACATTCACAATATGGCTTACGAGCATAAATATATATTCCTTTGTAGACATGCAATTGATATTTCCCCACGGACTTAGAAGTAATACGGTCCTCCCTTAAATAAAACCCCAGAGTTCCTTGTGTCATATTTGTCAGTGGGGAAGGAAGGACAGATCTAGCGAGGGGTGAATTAATGACGCCTGAGTTCTGTCTGGTCGCCATCCGGGGTTAAGCCCTGGACTCTTGATAGCGGAGCTAATTGAAGGATGTCGTTGGCAAAGAGCGGAAGGAGAGGAGAATGCAGTTGCTGGCGAAATGAAGTAGCAGAATATATGCTACCTCAAATGAGCCCCAGGGAGAGTGTGTCTTTAGGAAAATTGCCTCACTATGAAAATGGCAAGGCGAGGCAGGTGTTGTCCATTTTTCCCCTGTTTCTGGACAGAACCTGAAGCGCTGAGGACTGACAGAATCGCTCTTTCCATTGATTTCAGAGGAAAAGAAATGGCTTCCATCAGAGGTACTAAGGGCAAACAAAGCCTTTTCAGCTGTGGAGTCTTCGTCCAGAGATAAATGTCTGACTGAAGGCTATTCTCCCAGCTGTGGGATCCTAATGATCTGCAGCCATCACGCTCTCATATCTCTTGTGCTACACGAGGCCCGCTGACATGCACAATGCCGTGGTCCATCGGTCAGAGCACAGCCGCTTGTTGAGGCCACGTTTCCCCCGTGTGGAACCGGAATGCGCCAAACAAATATCAAACCCATTTTTGAGGCATTTTTTGCAAGCCGCTCTCATCTAGACATTGTTCACATGGAAACTCTGGGTGATAATGATTGCAAATCATTAGCAGCAGGGGATATAGTGAGATAATATCAATGATAATATTGCGAATTGAGCCGAAGCAGATTAATTATGTTTATCTTTTAATCCTAAACCAGAGTTCAGAGTAATAGAGTCTGGGCTCCATTAAAGTCAATAAAATCAGGGGTTACTTGTCAAAAGGTACAGGGTACAATCAGCTCCTCGGTCCTCTGTTTTTTTCCAACAGTGACTCTTCTACTACAAACACCCTTGCCCTCCCAGCACTTTAAATGAGCGGAAAGCCGCAGCTGTCGAGCTAACTAGCGGCGGAGCGAACCGCCATTACATTCACAATTACCTTCCACCCCATTAAGGAGAGAAAATGGTCCCCAACTCAGCCGCAGAAATCAAATGAAATACAAATATGAGCTTGAATGGTAACCTTTGGCCACAGCATCCTTATTAGAGCTCCTCTTCCTGCATGTGTTTATTTGAGCCAGCAGCCCAGCAATACCAGTCATTAAAAACATATCCATCTCAATTAGGCAGTGCATTAAGACCATCCCACGTGAGGCTTTGTCACAGCTACTTCACTATTCAGACCCATCACAAACCTGGCACAGTAATGTAATGGCCAACACACTCTACAGGTGGTGAATGGCCCTGTCTTGGGACTAATTAATAAGAATAATAACATCTATTTTACTTTTTTTTCCCCCAGACAGTAAAAACAATATAGCTGAGAAACACAAAACACAACTTTAAACTGAGTATAGTACCATTTTAATTGGTATTGCAATTACAGAATGGTGCGCCGTCTTGTATCCCATTGGTGACATAATACAAATAATAATAGATAAATAAAATTCATTTTCTGTATTTACAAATACACGCTCTATTAAATCTGAAACACAAGATTGCACTTTGCTGTACCTAACATTTACAGCAAAGTGCAAATGGAACTCTTCTCAAACTTTTGAGTGACTCCCTGGCATATCAAGGTTAGCGCTTGTGCCTTCTTGCCCCCCTGCTGTCTGGCAACCCACTCCAGCCCCATTGATTTTGATTAGCCCACTGTCCTGCTAGTTGGCTTCAGGGGAACGCTGGTAATGACAGCCCCTCAGACGTCTTCATGTCAGGGGCAGCCATCCGTCAGTCTCCGGTGCTGTGGTGACATGCCACCTCTGTGTTTGATGGATGCAGCCTGTCTTCATACTGCCAACTGCGTCTATCTGCCGAGGCAGGCCAATCCTTCTGGATACCCCTATAATCAGCCAGACCCCCTCAGATCCCCTGACCCTTCGCCTATTCATTCTTAATGTCAGATAAAAGATTGTTTTTGGAGCATACAGTGCATTAGAGCTTGTGTGTGTGGAACCCTTGTGACAAATGGAGTGTCCAACTGGGGGGGATGTTTCTTTCCCTGATTGATGTTTTTTATGATTGATTTGATTGCTTATTTAACCTTGGTGGGACGGAGTTCAAGTGAAGCCAGAAGTGACTAAAGATAAACTTCTTCCTAATTTAGATCATCAACATGACTTATGGTAACGAAAATTCTGAAAAATACTTCCTACTGGAAAAGGAAAGTCACGTGCTTCTCTGAGCCAATCAGTGAAGGCGGAAGGGCTGAATGGCACACGCAAAATATGCCTTCACAACATTGTTCCTCTCAGTGAGAGCAGATTATTTTTTCTTCCTTATCAAAATGTTGCACATGGCTTAACGCATTCTAACTTACCACTGATATCATATTTTTCGACATAATGAGATGCTGTGTTTCACATTTATTACCGTTCCTCGATGTGCCTGCGATATCGCTGTGTGGTCATACATCTGGGGCTGTAGCAAGCTGTTAAATGGGAATTGAACTCCGGCCAAATGTGCGGGAGGTAGAGGAGGAGAGACAGCACCTTATATAATCTTAGACCCGGCAGGTCTTTGCCATTTGGTCTGTGCTCATCCAAACTCTCCCACCTTCACCAGCAATAGAATGCTTCTGTGCCCCTAGATGAAATAAGATGCAACTATCACTGCTGTGGATGCGACTAAGTAGGTTCATGAACGAAGAGGGAGGGTCTTTGGCATTGTCACGCCCAAAAGAGAGCTTCTCTTTTACTCTAAGATTTCTTCTTTCACCAAAATATACAGTATGCCAGCACTACTGTATTGATTTGTAAGGTGGGGAAGTGAATCTGCAACTTTCACGTGGAGGCAGAATCTACCTACACAAGGAAATTACAGAAAATACATACTGTTAGCAGCAGTGGACCTATAAAAAAAATCTTGTTGAGTTATCTACAGATATGTTCTTTGTTCACTGTGCCACTGCCCAACTGAAATGTCAAGGGGAAGGTTTGGCATGACACTTCTGAATGAATATGGGCTCTTCCTCCAAGAAACTGCCTAATTTATCCCCTTGACGGCTCTTGAACCCTTAATGACTTTTCTACAGCTCCAGCTCATTGCTCTTGGTGTCTATATGAACAGGTCTGGGCTTTCTATAGGCTAATAAAACCTTAAGTGGGCAAAAATGTCTTTCATAAAACGTTCCGCTGCAACAGCTTCATCATCCTGGTCACAGCAAATGTCAAACGGAAGACTTTCACTGGCACGACTTGCATAACATGGCCCATAAAGCTTTACTCCGTCCATGAAATCATGTATTAATTGTGAGCGTGATTACCATAGCCAAATGTGTGTTGCTTTCCAAGAACAGATTGGACAAACCTTTCACGAACATGACCTAAACATCCATGTAATAGGCCTAGCATGTCATGGGGCTACTATGTCGTTCCCTGGTGTGGTGTGTGTTTTCCTTTGTTTTCGCCTGTCTGTATGTTTTTTCCCTGGAGGAGGTTTAGGGGGCGTGGCCAGCACCTGGCCTGAGTTCTGCACAGCTGTGGCCGATTCCGTCATCACTTCCTACTGCTTTTAAGCCTGGGCGGAAGACTGCTACAGCGTCAGATTATTATCTCACCTTAGACGGTATCTAGGGCTATACTACGCCAGTCGTGCATACTTCCTCGTTTTCTACGTTGTCTAACTTCGTTGTGTTTTGTGTAGACATCGCTTCGGACTTCCTGCTGACGGCGTTTTCCCTCTACCTTCAACTCCTCTGCCGAGCTCTCCCGGATAGGATCCGCAGGCTGAGCCACCTCAGTTAAACTTTATGTTCTGTTTTTGAGAATAAATATTCTCTTTTTTACCTCTGTCTCGCTGTGGTGTCTCTGAGTGTTGGGTCAACACTCCAGCCTAACATAGCAGTAGTTTTTAAATTCATAAATCTAAGTAATTTTAACTTTACTGATTTCTAGATTCAGAGCAATAGATAGCTTTCAAATATTTCAGAAGTTAATATTAATAGTAGCAAATACTAGCAGTAATAAATAAATAATAAACTTTATTTCTATGTTCATTCATAAAATTTACTGTAGCTCAAATTGCTTTACATTTGAAGCATTAAAACAAAAATATATATGTAAAAACAAACAACACCAGAGATAGAAAATAGAAGAAAAAAAATGTAGAGTTAAAACTTTTTTTTTTTTTTAAAGATGTCCACATAACCTGCCTGTTTGATATACAGTACATAGGCAGGGAGTTCCACAATTCTGGTGCGTAATGCATAAAAAAAAGAAAGACCAGCATTGGAGGATCTAAGGGCATTTGGTGGTCGAGTAAAAGTTCCAGTTTATTTATGTACTTTTTGGGAGACCAGTAAAAAGTGCATTGCAGTAGTCTAACATACTAGTGATAAAAGCACAAATTGGTTTCTCAGCATTTTGTTGTGTTTAAAAAGGCAGTACAATTACAATTAGGTCATTTAGCAGACGCTTTTATCCAAAGCGACTTACCATTACATGCTGCTATTACATGGAGCAGATAGGGGTTATAGGCATCTTGCTCAAGTACAGTATCATTGATGCTTACAGGTAAGCCGACTCTGTGGCTTGAACCCACAGCCTTCCGTCTAGGACTCCAACACCTAGACCAATAGACTATCCTGCCCCTTAGTTTGCTGTAGTTTGGCAATGTTTCTCAAGTGGAAGAAAGCTGTCTGGGTTACTTTACTAATATTGGGTTTAAAACTTAAATCCGAATCTAAAATGATACCTAGACTTTTAACATGTGATTTGGTCTGGTGTGCCAGGTTCCTCAGCTTACTAAAAAGGGTGTCTCTCTCTGATTTCTGTCCAAGTAGAAGTATGTCTGTTTTATCCTCATTCAGCTTTAATAAGTTGTCACTTATCCATTGATGGAGGCTAAACAAGCAGTCAGGGAGCAAAGGCTATCTGGGTCTGTTGGCGCAACAGAAATGTATAGTTGAATATCATCTGCGTAGCTGTGGAAATGTAAATTATGTTGACCAATGATATTACCTAATGGAAGCATAAATAGAGAAAAAAGAATGGGGCCAAGACAGCTCCCCTGGGCTACACCAAAAGGTAAGTCATGTTTTACAGGCACATGATCCCCTAGACTAACATAAAATTATCTCACAGTAATGTGGGTTTGAAACCAGATTAAGACATTATCAGAGAGACCGACCCACTTCGCAAGGTGGTGATTTAAAATATTATTATTAATGTTGTCGAATTCTGCACTAAAATATAAAAGAATAAGGATTGACACTTGATTTGAGTCAGTCGCAAGTCTTTTATAAAGATAATTTACTATTGTTTTACTAAGGCTGTTTCCGTGCTGTGGTTGGATCTAAAACCTGATTGGAATTTCTCTAGAATACTGTTTTCATTGAGGAAGGTATTAAGATGACTAAAAACAACTTTTTCAACTAATCTGCTTAAGAAGGGTAGGTTAGATATAGGCCTGTAATTACTAAGGATAGTATAATCTAGATTCGACAAGTAAAGTAAAGGTTTCACTACAACATTCTAAAGACAGTAGGAAACATACCTGTTTCATATTCTTGAGGAATTGACTAGGGACTGGATCCAGAGCACATGTTGAGGAGCAGTAGATAAAATAGATAAATAGCCTAGCCTATATTCATTGCCACGGGAAGATGTTGTGAAACTGTGGTGCTAAGTGTTGCATCACTGTATTATCAAACAGCAGGCAGCTGATTTTAGAGGCGTTTTATTTATGATAAGTGAGATTTCTTGTTAAACATTGCACAAAAATGAAAAAGATAACATTATTAACTGGTAACCGAGACTTTAAATTAATGTTTCTGTGTGGGGAGCAAGACACACTGGGAAAGATGATTACATTTAGATTTTCGTTTTTCTTTCTAATAAAATATTGTGTGCCTGTTATTTGAACCCACTTCAAGCCCTGATCACAGGTTTAAAAAAGTCTATAATACTCAGCCTGGAGAAAAATATACATCCAAGTCCACAAACCAAAGCTTTCCACAGGCCCATTATGGCTCCTCTCGATGGTCCTGTAAAGATAGTTTTCTTCATTTTCACCTCCCTTCTCCCTCAACAGCACTGCAAGGCGAACATGCCTTATTTTCTTTCAGTTTTAGGAGGCTGGTAACCACAATCTTCCCAAACCAGGCCTCACGATATGAAAAAAATAAAGATTCCACACTGGTGCAGCCAGGAAAATACATCATAAGAAGCATCAATAAATAATTACATTTAAATGTCTGTTAATGAGTGGAGCTTGCTGACTGGGCCAATGTTTATGGCCTCTGATGAAATTGCACGCACAAGACATCCATAATACAGCATGCCATAAAAAGACAGGCCTGCTAATGGACTGTCGTGATAACAGCATCCTCAATAACACACTGATGACGTGCTACAACTAGATATGCAAACACGCTGATATTCCCTTTAAAAATGTCTGCTGCCTCAGCACTGTGGCTGGTACCAATAAAAGAAATCAGTCTTTACAATGTGCATAGGGATTACAAACACCTCACACTCCCCAGAACCGCAAGAGTCACACAAAGAGAGCCGAAGGCATCACTGCACGAACACGTTTTGATACGAGCGTATTAGACATGACACCGGCAGATGAGGTGTTCCTTCAGGTAAAGAAGCTTCATATTTACATGCCCGCCATCTTCATTATTCATCAAGGTGTGTGTGCGAGTGTGTGTTTTTGGGGGGCGCGGGGACCCGTGGGGATTTGTGAATTGATTGAGAGTCGTAGACGCGTGGAACAGGTGCAGCGGTGGCCCAGCACAGCATGTCACCGCACGAATGTCACACACACACACACACACACACACACACACACACGCGCGTGCGTCACTGAGACAATATCATGCTACAGAACACAGAGTGTCAGCTCGATGGTGTTATTCAGGGATTATGTGCGATACAAACTGCCAGGTGACTGACTACCTGTGGAGCGACAGCCCTGGCTGTATTTTCCTCCCTCTACGGTATCAGCCGGGCTCTCTGGTGGCAACAGTTGTTGTCTCACATCCAGACAATCCTAAAATGTTCTGTCAACACCTCCACACCCACACACACACACACACACACACCCACACACAAACACACACACACACGGGCCGCGATGCACACCACCTGCCAACTTCCTCTCACTCTCCGACACCATAGATATTTATCACTATTATTAATGAATGAGCTAGGTTTGGGAGCAACAGGAGCCAAATATTGCCACAAAGGGGATAATGGGACAGGCCTACAGATTTGTGTTTTGTAAATTACGAAAAAGTAAATTACGAAACTGAAGGAGAAAGGCAGAATAAAAATGAAACAGTGAAATTTTAAAAAAGGAAGTTTCTCTTAAAGCCACTTCAGCCAGACAATATTAATGCATTTCATGTTTTGCCCCTGAAAACATCAAATATTAACTGTACTGTACTAACTGCGATTAGCAATACAAAACCATAGCTTACATTGGCTTTCATCATTAAGCTACGCTAAGATTAACATCGGCAACCACTGTATATTTAATTGCGTTTTCCTAAAGATGTCACTAGACTGAAAAAAAAAAAAAAAAAAAAGGAAAAAGTTGGGGGCTTTAAAGTGGTAGTGGCAGGGCTGACAGTACACGGTTCTCCGGGAACCCATACTGTGGACACAGCATGTGACTTCTGCATGTATGTGTTTCCAATAATGTGTCTTACAACCACTTTGCAAAAAAAACACAGTGGTTGTGACTTTTACTTAATATGTATTCGTGATTACAGACCAATTCTGTTCACTTGTTATACATGTACATGTATATACTATGTGGAAATGCTGTGCCCTTGACATCAGGTTACAATATATTATACACACACTACTACTTGAATTACGTCCTTTGTGAAAAATGTAGACGCAGAGATTAGTAGAGCGTTCCGGTCATATATTTGAAGCAATTGTAGATGTTTTGAGAGTTGCCACACACAGATCGCATGGCTTAAAAAATGGGTTAGGGGGTCAGGGGGTTAGGGGGTGTCAGAGTTCATTGGGCAGCTGGGAACAACCCCCCCCCCCCCGAGAGTCCACAGGGGTTGAATGTCTCAAGGACACTTCAATAGGAGTGGACAGATTGGTGACTCTTTGGTTTACGCGGTACTTTCTCTATCCAACCTGAACCTGCACTCACCAATGGTAAGCTGGAAACATCCATAGTGTACAGCTGCCATGGAGATAATCAGCTCTTGGCTGTTACTTGTGACTGAACAAGGAGCTGAACAGCGAACACATACAGGAAGCAAGGTATGGTGACAGAAACAGCCCATGAGGACTTGTAAAGCTCCTTGAGAGGTACTCAACTGACATTCAGATCATTTCTTTCATGGCTGGTCAATATGTATAGAGAGTTATAACAGTTTGTAATGCAAGAATCCAGACTACAAGCATGTTTGATCAGCTTTACTGGTTTAAAGGGCATCACTTCCGTCCCAAGGCTACCCACGCTCCTCCCCAAGCAGCTATTGCTGAGGAGAAAACGCATGAAAATGGATGAAAAATAGCCCCGGATGGGGGCCCTGACAGCAGCCACCCATCAAAGCAATGACAGAGGCGAGTCTTCCACTCTATTGTCCCCCACTCGGGGAGCGTGACGAAGGCGGTCCAATACAGGCTCCGATAGCGCTGACCACCCCCCGGGCCTGGCCCCCGGGCGCATCAATCAGCAGGCGATACAGTGCCTGATAGTTTGACTCCCTCCCCCTTTTCCACAGATACGCGCGGAAGGTATATCAAGGGGCTAACCTAGCGAACCCTTAGGAGGCTATCGCACCCACAGCTCCTCCCAGAGTAAACAGACTCATAAAATCCACACAGAGGCGTCAATTACAGCAGCTACCGGACATCTCGCCGTCGTAAAAGCTACAGGAGGCCGCCACTGTCGGAGAGCAGGTGAAATACAGACACTTGTTATTTGTGGCCATTTGTAGCGATTAAACGCCGCCCCAGAGAGTCGGCGGTACCAGGGAGGGGGGGGGGGCATTCTGAATGCCCAGCCCAGGTCCCAGGGCCCCCTTATGCCAAGCTCTCCTCTCCCACAACGGCTGATTTATCACCAGCCGCCCGCAGCTAATGTACCAGGCTCTCCGGGGCTCCTTTTGCGGGCCCACGTTGATAGCGGCCTGTTTTATTATCATCTGGCACCAAAGCCTGAGCAGCCTGTATTATTCATAAGATCACCCACATGTCTTTAATACAAACGCGGTTACATTACGCAGAGTGCAAAAGCAGGTCAGATTTATGGCCTTTGCTTGTAGTACAAACACAGACATCGATAAGATGGAAAGATACTTAAAACATTGCAGGCATGAAAACCCATCAGAATAAGAGGTAGAGGATGAAAAAGTGGTATTAAAAAAAATTGTATAAGAACGCTCCCAAATTGACCCGACCAACAAGAGTATATTTTGCATATTTTGGTCGATATATTGACGTGTATCGTATAGCTTAACAACAGGCAGTTTAGCTGCGCCACATTATCTTTGTTAACCATATTTGAGGGACCCATGCTACATTTTTATATATGTGGTATATGGGTAGCAGATTTGTTTTTCCTCCAATATCAGACGATGAATCACACTGTTTCTGCACAGGGCAAAGGAAGTTCCATCCACAAGGCAGGTAGCTATCAAATCAAAGAGAATAGTAAGTCACACAATCGCTCAGTATCACTTGGCATAGGGCGAAAATAAAGTCCTCACTTGGCTGACATTCTGTGAATTCTGTGAAAGGTATATGCTGCAAAGCAACAACTGAATGGGCTAAATTAAGTGCATATATTAAGTGTGTACAATGAGACAATGTTGTCATTTACTCCAATCTCTACTGGCTTTGGCCAATTACACAGCCCCTAGAACAATATGGAGTATAGGGACCACCGGCACTGGGGGCTAGAACTACTCATTTTGATTGGCCTCAGATTGGTAGCCTCCATTGATTTTAGATCCTGCTCTTTGGGGGCGAGGCAATTTATCACATTTGTATAGATGGAAAGTTTGTGTATCAAGAAAGTCAAAGCACTTTCTCAAACAAACAACAGCGCGTACAATCATCGGCACCTATGTGATCACCCACGCAATCATTTGATCTCTCTCTCTCTTTATTGTCCGTTTATCACAGTGCTTAACAATTTCACAACTAAAAATCACGAGTCGCTCTCATCAGTAATCTGAGAGTGTTTCAGACAGGGCTAGTCTAAGGCTATTGATTTCGCAATGCAGTAGCACTCAGCGGGTCGTTTGCAGTGATGAGGGAAGACAATCGCAGCCAAATCATCCCCGACATTCATTAGGTGGCTAAGTGGTGGAATCCAACTAGCAAGGGTCTATTGAAACTTAATCAACGACCGGTGCAAGATAATGTGGAGAACAATAGAGCTCGTCTTGAGGCTTTCCCCACGGATCAAGCTAGCTGGATGTGGCAGTAGCTAATCAACATAAATATATAATCATGCTGGTAAACGTTTATTTTCCCCCGTCAGTGCTGCAGACATGCGATTGCAATGATATGACGGGTTGCTTGGGAAATGTTCCTGCTTTACAGTAGGAATTTATTTTCACCAAACAAATATGGAAACCACAAGCAGTGAGCATAGCCAACATAAGTCATGCTGGGAAGAGCACATCAGTAGAGAGGCTTTGGAAGTTTAGGAGAGATGGTGTACAATTTCACTGTACACTGAACACATAAAGATAACCTTTCAGTGAGTTAAAATTATTCAATGAAAAAATAAATAAAATGTTTTATATAAAAATGTGCTGTTAGGCACACCAGAGTCTTTAGGAACTTAGAGTGGTCATTAATGACTTCCTGTTTCACTGGGGTATAAATATTAGTCATCCATTCCCATATTTAATTATTTATTTATATATTTACAATTAGGTCATTTGGCAGATGCTTTTATCCAAAGCGACTTACAATTACATGATGCTATAACATTGAGCAAAAAGGGGCTATTAGGCATCTTGCTCAAGGCTCAAGGATGCTTACAGGTAGGCAAACTCTGGGGCTTGAACCCACGACCTTCCAGCTGAGAGTCCAACACCTAGACCACTAGACTATCCACTTTACAATACAGTCCAAAAATCGGAATAGCTGAAATGATTCAGTGTACTGTATGCCTGTCTGAAATCTATCTGTACGTAGCCTAATTCATTGAACTACAAATCATGTAAACAAAACTGTAGCTGTCTGCCACAGAGAAAGCTATGGTGCGGACAGAATGTGTTTCCTGCCATCTACTGGTGACTCCCTGCAATCACATTTTCTACAAACATCATGGAACTGGTCTAAAGATATAATTTGTGTTAGGAACAGTGGCCCCATATCAGAGGACAGGCTTTACTTGGTGTCCACCCTGCCAAAAAAAGGAATAGAGTGACAGTTAGCCTAAGGGTGCGGGTGCTGTAAGGTCAAACTAAACCAAGAGGATTTAAACGGTAATGAGAGACAGGCGTGGTCCTTCATTGGCAGTGAAGGATGGAGCTGTGGTACCAAAACTGGGGCTGTGACTTCATCGGTTGTACTATTTTCTAATACCCAGCTCGCTGTTTGGCAGTGGTCTCACACGCCCACACACACCCACAGATTACAATCGGTTTTCTACTCCGCACGGTGGACGTCAATTATCGGGAAATGAAGCATGGAAATGCTGACGCACATCTACCACTGTGTGAGAGCACGCATATGCACACGCACGTACAGGCACTGAACACAGGTGCATGCTCAAAGACGTACAGCGTTTGGGCTGGTAGGCTACATAACTGTTATAGGCTACTGCTGTACTGGCGAATGCAGGCCTGGACACTGTTCTCACTTCAACACTTCTACTCTTGAAGAACAAAGAGGTACTATACATGTGCTGTGTAAACCAACCTTTCTATTTTAAAAAAAAAATATATATATAAAAATAAACTGTTAAAACACTGTAAAAAACTTTGGCCATTTTAAACTGCAATCTAAAAGCCCACAGTAAGCGTTTTGAAAAGCCTGGCAATGTGGTGAAAGCCCATTCCATGGTCTCAGAATACAGTAACATTTTGAATAGTTAATATTTATTAATCAAGGTGGCAGGTGGCCTAAACATAAATTCCCTGCCACATACAGTATTACAACCCCCGTGGTCATAACACCACAGTGATTATAATGAATATCCATAGCTCCCTTCCTCTACTACAACAGCACAAAATAGTGAAATGGTAAAATTAAGCAGCTCTATATAATGAAACCACTATGAGCTTGTCGCTAGTTTCTTCTCAAGAGGTTACACAGAAGCCGCTGTTAATTTTCTCTTTGAAAGGAAAGATTTGAGATCTGATACCGCTTACAGAGCTTTAGCTGTTGTTTAGCTATTCAAGCTGTCTTTTCTCTAATAATGGGATTAACTGAGTATTTAAGTCAGAAATAAAAGAACAAAATATAGCTGCTAGCGGCCATGAAGGCAGCCAGTGGTAGCTACAAAGCTGGTAGTTTAGTTAGAAGCAAGTTGTCTTGTGTTTGAAGCTTGAGCTCTTCAAATACATAAAGAGGTTACCTTTTTTTCAGCAGCATACACTATACTGTAGGCTGATCTTTATGTATTGCAGAGAGCATTTTATTCCAGAGACAAATTTCTAGAGTGTACTTTTAATATATTTGAAAAAAACATTTTCATAAAAGTATAAACCTTTCCATTGTGTAGGCTGAGAGCAGAGACCAACATATCTCTGAGCAAATAAAATGTGTGCATGCCTCAAAACCCACAAACAATAAGGAATGATCATACAATAGTTAGTTCCGGATGAGCAATTTGATTGGAGAAGAGGCCTGATCACATTAAATTGTAGTTTCAATTTTTACAATGGAAAGCTAACTGCATTTTATTTGCCATATTAAAGTGCAGTATTAAACTGTGAGCATTGCAAATGAACATAATAAAGTGATACAGGCTAGAGAGACCACGTGTTGTTGCAGCTAGTCAATACCATAATGACATGTATGCCATCGTGGTCACATGACCTAAAGTATATGTGGGTCTCATTTTGGATATTTTATTTCATACCAGATATGTACAGTAAGCAACAGTCAACAGACTCAAATACTGGCTGCACAATAAATGGAGCCTGGCAGAATCAATGCACATAATAGCCCTGATTGTAGAACTGTGAGATGGCTCCTGAGATGGCTCCTGAGTCCAATCTGCCTCATGAGTTTTCACCAGAC
>JAOEHI010032189.1:0-31493 GCA_025447815.1 Percopsis transmontana | reverse complement strand
ATAATTCTGCTACAGTATTTTGTCATAATACAACAAATGCTTTTAATGCATTCATACGCAAACACATGCAAACACATACACAAAAAATAGACACACAAACACACACTCTTCAGGGACTGCTTAATGGCCAGCTGTTTGCTGTAATTATTTTAAATAAATAAATCAAATCATTTTAATTAAAGGCTTTAGAAGGATGTTATTAACGTTGACGTTTAATAAAAACAATTCACTTAATTTTAGGTCAAGAGCCATCATGATTTAGATCCCAGCCTCCCACTGGCAGTAATAACCAGCGTGCGATCCACGTTCTAAATGCTCCTTTCAGTACAGACCAATTTACCCAGAATGCTTCCCTGTACATGCACGGTGGTCCTACACTGGAACAGCTTTCTTTTTCACACCGTTATGCCTAAAACAACAGAGGTGGACAGCATACCCGTATCCAACACGCAGGCATGAGGACACATATGTAGCTGCACACACACACTAACAACAACAGCCCAAACCACAACTTACAAAAGGTACATAAAACGCTTGCAGGTTCAGGGTCTACCTTCATACCTTTGGAATCTGAAATACCATAATCTCAACAGTGTATCTGCCTCCGGGGCCACATGTCTAGTGCTGTGGAATAACATTGTGTTTGCCAAACCAGGACCAAAGCAAAATATTGCACATTCTCCAACTAATGACATTTTTCTAAGTGTGCATGAAGTCGCATGTAGATAAGACAAACCTAACGCAATGTAAATTAGAAATCAAATAAGCTGTTAAAATGGCATATATGCAAACCTGCAACATGGTTGAAAATAGACGATTCAGTTTGCGTTACCAATTAATAATACAGGTATGTGTGATCAGGTGTTCCACGAAACCCATCTTAAAGTATCATACTAAAGCTACATCTAGTCAAGTTCGTATTAGAAGTCAATGGTGCACTTTGGACAAATGAGACAGGACACAGAAAACCTTTCTCACTGGCAAAAGACCTGGATAAACAGTTTCCTTTTACATTCTGGACATTCAGACAGCCTCAACGAAGCAGAACAAGGTTAAAGTGCACCTCTGGGGGTTAAAGCAAACAGAATATGGCATACCCATACACCACTAAACAGATGCTGACAAGGGCTACCGTCACCTCAATTTCTACTTCCAACTAAATGGAAAATTCTCGTTTCTAACTGTCCGGTAAAAAGACAAAAAGACATTGTTTTGTGAAACTAAAACATACGGTAGATACAAATTACACAAGGAATAGTCTAGTTTATACTTCAATTGGAGTAAATACCAGAATTAATTCTGTATCACACACTAAACGCTTGGCACTTGAATGCAAACAGGGTTAATAGATTTGTTGACAAACTCTCAAAATGACCAATAAATGTGTTACAGCTTCATCAAAGCATAGCCCAATTCTGACACCATCTGTCTGTGACAAAACACAGCACCGAAGACGTCTTTAACATTTCCTACATGGTTAAATTGGTTCCCCCCCCCCCCCCCCCCCAACCAGGACAACACTCGCATTCACACTAATGTTTATCCGCTATCAGCCTGTGTTTAGGGACCTTGGGCGGAAAAAAATAAAAATACATTAAAATCAAATCAGCCCACATGAAATTGCAGGCCATAAATCTCCCTTTCTGTTGTCACAGAGCAATCTGCTCTTGTCATCTATTGTTATGAGCCCTAACAGAATAGCCTGCTTTCAAAGCCTCCTGTCACACAAGATTGGATATTGATGAAACCAATACTGAAGTTGTGCATTCCCTACACTCTCCCCTGCTTTTCCATCCCATCTCCTGGTCCATTAGCAACAAGGAGCAGCCAGTGCTTAATGCACACTCTTCATCCGGTAAGAGGGCTGGAATGTTCCTGCCAATGGCCCCTAACAGTCCTTCATTCTGCATGCAGCATGAAGAAACCTAATAGTTTTTTACTCTCTTACATTGCTCAGACCTTTCGGCACTACTGGAATAGTATACTTTATATACTGTACACACCATATTTTTTAAACGTGACCTTAATAAATATCCCCAAGAGAATATGCTTCTACATAGTACCTTAATAACCTTAATTGTGCTAGATTAGATTTCGGCCTATTCGGCTCCTTTCAGGAGATTAGGAGGATGCGTTGTAGTGTTGTTTTAAAAAAGAATCTTTACATGTACATCTGGTTTCAAAGAAACACGGGCGAATTGGGTGGGCAAATAATGAGAACGGTATGTTTTTGATGTGGTGACTAGGGTTTTTGCTGTTTAAAAGCATCGTCTACGCTCCGTTATCCCATTTCAGTATAGCGCGGCCGCCTGAGTCACCAACCGGCTGTACTCCCTGTGTGACGCCAGGTGGACAATCAGCTGGATGTACATCACAACAGAACCATCTAGGTGCACGGAAAAACCCCACTGTGACTCATGGTTAACTCAATGTTATCTGCCCGCAGTTCTGTCTCTTTGAATGTCACCCACTCACACCAGCCACCCAACCTCATGTATTGTCCTTACAGAAAGAGAAAATTGAACGGTTTTCCAGAAAATTTTCCACAGATTTCCACTGTTCCACACAAACTTTTTTTTGGTGAGCTGCAAGAAAGCCCTGCAGACATTGCATGAGCAAAAGGGAAACAAAGAGAGGGAACTATTAAAGAAACGTAAGTGTTTAGGCCTAGAGACAGATCTGAAAATAGATGCTGTGTCGCTGCCCAGTACTGGCAGCAGAGAGCAAACCATTTTCCTCATTAATCAAAAATGGGTCTATCACCCTCTCAGCACACTGAAGACATTTAAATGTGCTGAATGTTACCATTAGCACCATTAAATCCATTTAACCTCACCCGAGGCCCAAACACAACTCCAAGTCCCTGGACGGAGAGCTAACAACTTTTGAGAGCTGCTAGCATCTCTGAGAGCTTACCAACAAAAGAGAAAACATAATGTAATAGGGCAGTAAATCCTTAACAATGAATAATAGCAAAATTATTTCTTTTAAAAACAAAAGTTTAACAGTAGTTAGGTTGGGTGGATCCAATGTAGTTCATGAAATACTCAGCAATATGCTTAATGTAGTATATTGTATGAATTGAATTATGTGACTAACAAACCCATGCATCCAAACAGAGAATGCCTGACATTAGATTAATGGCAAAAGTGATTTTTCCTTTCCAAATGACTTAATAGGACAATGGTTTGTGTGTTGTCACCCCACACCAAGGAAAAAGCAAGCTGAAAATGTGCTAATGCACATACATTTCCACAAAACCTTTTTTCTTTAGGATGAAGTGATTTAAAGTTAAATGTGATATGGTACACTGACCCTCAACATTCCATGGGAAGACACCACCCAGAAAAATACCCAGAGGGGCCATTGACGGCATCGCTAACAAATGACATTAGATCCCCTGTGACCCAAAGACAAGGTCAAAGACCACTGTATAGAAACATGTTTAACTTCATTTTGGACAAAATGTGATGAATACTCTGGTATGCACAGCCTCTTCTCCGCACTCTTGTCTTATTTTTAAGATGTCAGAGGTCTTTGTGTGCCTCGGGTGAAAGGTGTCTCATATGACGTACTGTAGCCTACAAGCTGTGAAATGAAATGATTGAGTCTGTGTCATAATATTAAACTTATATAACAAACTCATATGACAGGTGTTTAATGGCACTTTTACTCCAAACACACACATTGTCACCATGCCAAATGAAATGACACCATGTCATGTGTATGTCTGAGGGCAGATTAGCATCCGTAAGCTTCTTTTAGTCGGTGAAAGCTACCACTCAATAGCAAACATGACGCATGTAATCCCAAAGTAAACATTTGCACAACAGCTTGTCTGTCAGGGTTAAGTCAGAGTGCAGGTGAAGCGGAGCACACGTATCAAATACACAAGATACTTACCTCAACTCCAATATCAAAAACATTATCAGTGTGGTGATGTTTAGCCGAAAGAGTACCAAGAGTATACTAAAATTCCCAAAATAACACAGACAGGGGTAGATTGGGATACTCTGTTGAAATGTGCTGGGATTGGAAAAGCTACAATTGTGTGGCTTTACTTCGGTTAATTCTCTCACCTCAGGTGTGGCGTCCTCTTGTTTCTGTGGTTCTACATCGGAACAGGCCGCTTCCTCTGATGCCTGGCAACTGTCACCAGTCGTCCTCAAGTCATTCTGCATCCATAACACAAATACGGAGGTGTTTAAAAGATTAACTGCATTGCTTTAACAGACTAATAGTTTTCAAAATGAGTCCAATGTGGTTAATTAGCAAATTATTCAGCTGCATCAGCAACATAAACAGAAATAGTTTGAATAGGACAAATACTAGACTCACACGGCCATTTCTATAATGATTAACCACTGGTAATTATTGCTTTAGACACTGTATGCAGCGTTGCATAATGCATCCCTCTCACCTTGTAGAACCCAATGACCTGTTCTGCAATGCTGTTGATATTCAGCATGTATTGGTGCAGTTTTTGCTGGTACTTGAGGGCAGCGAGTTGGGCTTCGCTCTGCAGGGAAGTCACCTGGGCCAGGAGACACTGTTCTCTTCTGCCCCACCTAAGCCTCGCCATCCGAGTTTCATGCTCCAGACGTGCGCTCCTCTCTTCAAGCGCGTCGGTCAACGCACGAAGTGCATCCAGACAGAAATGGTTTCCTTTAACGGCGTCTTCGCGAGGCAGCAAAAGCCCACATCCCTTCTGGCAAATACTTCGATCTGGCTGATCGAAGTCCTGTTTGGTTTGCGAACCCATCTCGCCGGAGTTCACTTGGTAGATGGGCCCCTCGTCTCTGCAAGGACTGGGGCAGTCGGCACACATGTCAAGACGCTCCTCCAAATACTGTGGTGGTGTTATGAGGCAACTTAAGACAACGTGAGGGAAAAGTCCAAACGAGGAAGAAAAAAAAAAGGATGCTTGACTTTGAACAGTCTGTCTGCCCAGTTCAGGCTGCGCTGAAAGTTGTCTACTGCTCACGCGAAACGGGATGATGTTTGAGGAGGGAGCACTGGCCAGGAAACTTTACTCTCCGACCTACAAGTGGAAACACCACTTGGTTCTCCCAGAATCAACGTCATTCCACTTCCAGTGCGTCCAGTGCATCTGTCTATTCACGTAGGCACATCAAAATATCATAAATTACACTCGTTATATATTCGAAATCTGTTTTGCTTCACTGTAATGTACTTTACAATCCCACAAATTTGTGAAATAAATTGGTTTAGTGGTCATAAACCCCAGTGTATTACGGATACTTGCCACTAGAGGTCACCCATACTCTCAAATTATTCACCTTTACTTATAGAATGCGGCTGTTAAGGTAAACTATTGCTGAAATAAATTTTAAAAAAATGTGCTTTTGAAGAAAAAACCTTTTTGTCCCAAATAATCTCAATGGACACATCAGTGAAAGCTTTTCAAAGATAAATCAGAGGTATATGGTTTTGGGGGAACGGTTCTTCAATGGTAAATCCATGTAATACAATATCTCCAGGCAGACATAGACTTAAGCCTTCCTTCCTTAGTCTGACTGTCTGACACAGCATGACATACTGCCGGCATCTCAGAGGAGGCGTCGCATATCGCGGTTCTCAGCCAGGTTAAAGTTTGGGGTGCAGTATAACGATTACATCACAGTGTTGTGTGTTGTCTATGCTGCCGAAACATGACCTGGCGTCGAATTACAAAGACAACAGGATGCCCCACCTGTCTCCCGAAAACAGATGGCCAAAGTGGTCATAAGGAAAAAGTGCGTGTAACTGAAAACGTTCTCCCAGCGATAGCCTGCTTTGTGTAGTCTACTTGGTATCAGATATTTGGGTAAAATATAATAGGCTACTTAATATTTAATGACTGAACCATGTAAAAAGGTAGATTCAGTGACAGAGAACTACTTAGACCATTCCCTCTCTATCACACAAAGGCCATATGCTCAGTTATCTCCCTGATGTTCTGCATTTTAGTGAACCACTGCACACCTCCTTTGAAATGTAGAGATGCTGTAATCTCAACCAAAAATCTAAATCTGATTCAGTGATTTATTCTAATCCATTCTAACGTCAAGAGATAAACACTTTTCATCTGGTGGGTTCCTGATAGCAGAAATTACTGTTTTCTGCAGCAAACAACAACAAGCTACAGTAGCTGGTTAGCTTCATAAAGGACAGATTAAAGTGATACCCTTGATCTGTTAACAGTGGAAAAAATAACATTCTCTTCAAGACTCTGTGTATAAAAAAAAGCTACATCTACGAAAAAAATCCAAATTGTGCAAATTTGAAAATGGACAGAAATCATAAATAATAGATGCCTGTGCCATTTGATATCTTGCAGTCAAAGCAGGGCTATGAATTCTTTAGAACACACTTTTACAATACTTTTTTGAAGCCAAGAACTTGTTGATAAAGGCTTTGTGACTGACCAGATTTTTTTTTTTTAAGGCAGTTTTTATTTTGTGGAATTTCAAGTTTAAATCCAAGTTGGGAAAATTACATCAGCACTTCTCTGCCAGTCCCAACCCCCACTAGAAATACACCATAACTATTGCAACATCAACAACACATAAAAAACAGCTTGTTAATGTTAGGCAGACTAACAATGACAAGTCTTACTTTTCGGAATTGGCCTGAACACACTTGACCATAGCAATAGTAATATTTTTATTTCAAGTGTTTTATTTCACTAGTGTCCAAGTCAACACTAATACTACTAACTATGAACCTTTTTGGTTTCCAACAACTTACAATTAGACAAATGTCTAAGTTGGAAGGATAAACCCTCTCTTCTGTTCTGTATTGTACAGTATTCCTCTATCATAATCCCACTCAAATGCTTTTACAGTGTTCACATTCACTGGACCTTTGCAACTTGAAATAACAATAGTAACTCTTAGTTTCCAAGAATGTCCTGTGATAATAAATGTCTCAAGGCAATACAACAGAATGACAACAGACCAGGTCTAATAGTTAACTACACTTTTATTGTTCCTTTTAAGTCCAACCAATGAGTCCAGTTTCATCCCTCCCAACATGTGCCATTTTCTGTATATCCAGTGAAGCACTCAACTTCAGCAAAGCGTGCTGGAAACCAACCACCAGTGGTGTAATCAAACCCCGACCGTCGCGTGTATGAGACTGAAGGATCTATTCTGAACTTGGATGAGTGAGAATCCCTTTGTCAGTTAAAGATTTTGTCTCAAAAAGAATCTCTTCCAAAAAAAAAAGCTCTTATGACATGACTTGCTTAATAACGCAGCTAATGCACATACAGTATTAGGCATATCTACATTGTCTCTGTCTCTGACGTAAAGGAATGCCACTCGGGAATGGAATGTATTTTGCATGAAGCTGACAGGTTGGAGCGTTAGTATGACGTGATTCATTGCAAAGTATGTAGTAAATACGGTACCATGCATGTTATAATGTAAAGCCAAGGTTTCCTCCAAAGTTCAAGGCATTCATGCATTTGGCAACTCTGAAATGATTTGTTGCTTGAGGGGAAACTGGGAGGCAAAAAGCACTTTGTGGTGGATGTTAATATAGTCACAATGTTGAAGCATGGCTAGCATCTGCCACAGAAAATGTGAATCTATATGTGGAGCTATCCAAAACGCAGCTTTCATTCTCCTCCTGGGGAAATTATAAACCTCTTAACTATGCAACCAGAGGCGGGTTATGACATACAAATATATTAATAATCACAAAAAACAACACCTGTTGATAACGCTTATATATCTCTGGACACATGTAACCCATATAGTTAATAAAAACACCAGTCAGTCAGTGAGAACAATTTCATGAGCTTTGGATGGATTCTTACCACTGACATGAATGGCTTAGCTTTTTAATCTTCAATTAACACCCATACCAGTTTATGAAAAATGATATAATTGATTACTGTTAAAAGAGCTAGGCAAGTTGTGTTATTAGAAAATATAAAGTAGCCACTGACATAAAGACATTGCACAATTATTGAGTGGCAAGGGTGGCAGTACATTACCATTCACCACAACTGTTAAAAAGTAAAAAAAAAAAGGTAAAAATGCTCACATCAAGCCATGACAGAAAAGAGATGACAATTTACAGTAAATGAATGGCCAACATTCTTTTACAAAGCACAAGCTTCGTACTAAGAACATAATGATACAGTCAAAGCAAAATTGTTTTTAGCTAAAGGAACACTGACAAAATCTTTTCCAAACCAAGTGATATGTGCAACTTTGAATGGAAAGGTAAGGCCATGAGCAATATATGAGCAAATGCATTTACAGGTAACTGCTGTGACGCGTTTGGCAGGCAATCCAAAGAGCCATGATCAAATGTGGTTTACTGGCTTTTTGGTTCACATTTGACACTGTACTGTAAGTATGATATGTTCCCTACTTCCCTAACAGAGTTTGCTTTACATTCAAATACTTTTTATAAAATACACAACGCCTTCAGTTGTCAATTTTACAGAATTATTCATTCAGATTATTTCTTCATGCACAAACCTATAAAGTGGTAATCTATCAATAAACCACCGCTTATCATTTGGAAATAAGTACTGACTGCAAGTTAAGTCAATCCAGCCGTCCCAAATAATACAACAATTGTAATAGTAATTCAACAACAAAACCATATGAGTTATTGCATATATTATTTAAGCATGACATAACTTGCCGTTTTCTATTTATTTCTTTGAGCTGAGAGTTGCTTTGACTGTATCTCTGTAACAGAAACTGTGCTTCATTTGGAAAAGAAAACGGGAAACTGAGACACCTGACGACAATTGAAAAAGCATGTAAAAACACCTAACGACAGTTTCATAAACTTTTACGCTTATCCTTCACAAGTTTTTACTTGTTAGCTCATATTATGGAATGCAATGTCAAGATTATTCACACACCAAATGCAGCCTAACATTTACTGTAAATCTTGTGTCTAAAATAAAGGTCTGCTTCAGGATCTATTAAGGCTAACCACCCTGGCCACAGTGGGCTGTACACACTCATATTGCCTGTTCTATTGTGAAAGATAAGAGTAGTTGTTTACATAAGGCATATTGAAAATGTTGACAGAACTCCTTCGACTCTCCGCCCAAGAAGCTTTGTAGATATTAAATAAGGGATGTCCATATCAATTGTTTTCAGCATTTTGTTTTGTGTGTGTGTTTTTTTTTCCCTCCACAAACATATTCCAGAGGGCAGACTTGAAATATGCGGTCTTGGTTGTAGGGTGGAACCAAAAAAAGACTGTGGAAAAAGTCTAACTCTTCAAAGGCGTCAATCTTACAAAGTCTCCTTCACTGAAAGTGAAGACAAAGACGGCGCTACATTCAGAGGTCCAGACACACGACAGCCACCAGGAGCAGGGTTAGCAGGCTGAGAGACCGGGCGGCCATGACGCCTCCACCTGGGACACACAGGGAAAGCCAAGTCAAACCATTAAAATGTACTTTATTTAAAAAAAAAAAAAACATTTGGATCTGACTATCCATCTACATGAATACAAATAAAAACTAGCAAATAAAATGATTGTAACCTGAGGGATCCAGCTCTAAAGTGTTTTATAAAAAGATGCGCTACAAAGGACCACCCTCGTACAGTACATCAAACTGAAGGCCACATTTTGGGACAGGGGCTGCGATATTAGATGCCATCTGTGCAGTGATCACCATACAGTAGATGCCCTTCCATTTGTCAATGGCCTGCATCTGAAATCCCCAGCAGCTTAAACTCCCAGCCCTGTGAAATCAAGCTGTCAGGTGGGTCTGTGCTGAACGATAAGGGATAACAAATGCCCCAGGGGGTATCCTCAACTCATCAAGATCAATTACAGAGACTTAAGACCCCCCTCCCTCAGCCCAGTAGGCCAACGCTGGCAAGGCAAAGGGGATACAGTCAGTGAGCCTCACTAGGCCTCAGCCCATTTTACTCCTCCAATCAATGAAACCTAAAGTGACAGCTCTGCAGCAGCCTTCTGACAATAACAAATGGTTCCTCAGCGCCATCTTTAAACCGGGGCAGGCGAATGACAGCCCAGGAATGAGCACTCACACAATGGCATCTGAGCACTATAGGATTGGAGGCACGTATGGCTTTCCTTGGCACTGTGTGGAACAAAGCCTGAATACATTTATCTTACTTGGAGCGAAGGCGGCATGATATTATTCTCAACAGTACTCCCCGTCAGTCTGTAATGTATATTTCACTGGTCAATAAAGTGAATATGGCAGCTTCCCGACGAATACTGTAGATGAAACTCCCTCTATACATAAAGTGGGTGTATGTGGATGCCTCATCGTGTAAAGATAGTATTTTCATTTGTTTGCGCACTTGGCTCTGTTCTGTTAATCAGCCAATGAAATACTCTTATAATACACCATAGTTACAGTATATACAATGTATAGAATTCTATTTGTACCTAATAATAATAATACAGAATAGAATAGAATGTCCTGTAACTGTAACACAACTGCAACTGAAGTCCAGTATAGTTCCAGTGTCTCTCTGAATCAACAGTCAAACGATCCTTACCAGAGATGGAGATGCTCGCCACGGCTCCGTCGCCTCCCTCGCTGTGTGCCCGAACCTCCGCTACGTAGCCGCCCTCCTTGGGAACAGGCAGGTCTATGGACCGCTTGCTCGTGGTGTACAGAGTGCCTGTGGAATGGCCTTCCTGCCTGTACAGGACCTACTCACACACACACACACACACACACACACACACAGTATATGGTTATGGCCTTCTGGTACAATGGAAATGCTTGAAAAGATTCAGTTTAGAGAAAGACAGTTATGAACTGTACGCACCTTGTAACCATCTATCGAGGACTCATTGGCCAGAGGCTCAACATGTTCCCAAGCAATGTTTATGAGTTGGCCCTTTAATTTTTTGCCTAACATTTTGGGCGGTCGGCTTGGAGCTGGTAAAGAGAAAGACACAAAATACCGGTGTGTAAAATGAGTGACAATAAATGTGCCTATAATATATTTATCTGTATACTTGTAGGTGTCATTGCTGATTCCTACTTATCCCTAAAGCTACAGTCGATTTCTTTCCCAGTCAGTTTAGGTCTTACCTACAGTACGTATGGAAGGGTAATAGCTGGTCACTGATTGACAAGTTCTCTGGCCTTGCTAGTGTCAAGTGCTTTAAATAATTAACAGCTTTGAAGCTCAACATACGAGGTTTCTTTGTTTTGATCTGAAGCTGCTGGCTGGCCGGCCCGTATCCAGCGGCGTTGTAGGCCCGGACCTCCACCAGGTAGACGGAGTTGGGCCTCATACCCTCCAGCCGGACCTGGCTCTCTGTGCTGGACGCACCCACCGTCTGGCCCCCGGTCTCGCTGTCCTCCTGCTCTCTCCAGTACTTCACCTGGGACACACAGTTCAGCGGCTAGGACTCTCCAGTTATGTTGTTTTGGCGACACCTACAGCAAAGTACTGTAAGCGGTCACCTTCAGAACCAAACAGAGTACGGACTGTGTGGGCCCATGGAGGTGCTTACATCTAGTTCTGCAGTGTAGAGCAACCACTACACTATGCAAACTATCAGACATTATTGATTTACCTCAAACAATGATACATAGTGACTTTCATTTATCAGAAAGATATTAGAAATGACACTAATTAGGAAAGAATCCAGAAGAAATACTGTAATTTTTTAGTTTACTTTAACCTACATGATGTGCCTGTCATTTGACCTAGCGTGTATCAGGTCAACAGTGGAAAATCAATTTGCTTTATTTGGCATCTGGGTCTGACATAACCTGACGCTATTTGGCATCTGGGTCTGACATAACCTGACGCTATTTGGCATCTGGGTCTGACATAACCTGACGCGCCACATGGTTTGTTACACAGAACCTTCTGGGAAGTCATCTTTGGAAACTGTTTGAAAAAGGGCAGGCTCTTTCAAAAAATACTTGGCAGGTGATTGGATGAACCATCTGTCAATCACCGTCTATCAAGGGCCAACATCACACCCAAACCACTCCCGTAGAAGCCAATAGTTCCTCATGTGACACCGATTGGTCCGAACCACTGGTGGTTCGGCCACAAGCACATGGATTTGCCTGGCGAGATGGATGGAAACCAGTTGCCTTGCAAGGTAAGGTCTGACAGGCATCTGACAATATTATTCCACCCGGACTGGATAGACGTGGGTAATATATAGCCCCTTTATAAATCAGGTACTGTAGACATCACAGCTCAGCCCCGTTTGACTCACCTGATATCTATCTACATTGTTCTGTGAGATGGGCCGCCACCACACAATCGCATCGGTGGCCGATAGTCCTCTCCCCTCTAAACCGGTAGGGGCTTCAGATGGAGCTGTAGAGAGGCACAGCAGATGGTATGGGGGGGAAATATTACAGTGAGATTACTGACGTGCTCTTGAGAAGTGATTTGTTTTGCCAACCATATTTCAATCTCAAACCCTGTGCGAAGAGGAACGACACTGACCGAAACCATTTTTCAGAAACCGTCTGGTTTTGGGTTTGAGGGAAGCAATGTCCGGCCCGCTAATGCTCTGCAGTCCATTAGCGGTGGGGCTCAAGCATCATTCCACCAATGTACATTTATCACGGGGACCAAGAGCAGTGACAGGAATCTCTGTCTACATTCTTCCACTGTTCCAGCAGACGTCTTCCTGAGTTACTGTACAAGCCAGTGGCACACAGGTCTGGTGTATCCGTTCCAGGAGGCTGTCCTTGAATGTTAAATCTCTGCACTGGGCACGGTACCAGCGAGCCATCATTCTATCACATGGGCTTACCTCAAAACACACATGCATACCCACAAAACAATGCTCTCAAAAGTAAGTGCATGGCAGAGAGCTCGCTCTCTGGAAATACTTTTATGCCGTGTGCGTTTGCTCATTAACTTATTGAAAATATACCCACACAGAAACGGCCGACGGGCCCAAGGAGTGTCGCCATGGCAACCAGGCATCTCCCTAAACCTAAGCGTCTGGGTTACCAGTGGATTGTCAGTTATCTCAACGGTCTGTCAGTGGAAGTTAATAAGTAGGCTAAATGCTTTGCATCCTTGGGCAAATTATCAGCTTTCTGGTTCATGCTACATAGATCATGATAATCTCCCCAGCAAGTGAGAGAAGGGTGGGGGCGGGCAGCTTCACAAGGGGTATTAAAATTCCTCACATTTATAAATAAGCACTGCTATTAGGTGGAGCCTCGCTTGTGATAAGTAAGTGACACTGACAGACTGAAATCACTGTGTTGGCATATGTTAAAATCCCCCCATCACTCATGGGGCCAAGTTGATGTGAGATACTGTTAAGGAGATTCTTTTGACATTCCTTTCTGTTTTTCTCTGCAAAGCCACGGGAAATATTTGAATAACATTCTAATATGAATTTCAGTAGTTAAATAGTATCCCAGTCTGTTTTGAGTCACTGTATCACCATGTATGTTACATACTGTAAATGTAGCCCCTTACAGCCAAGCAGTCTTTCCCTTGAAGTCTCTACTCTGATGTGTCAAAGGCATTCCAGCCCTCAAGCTACTATGGTGACTTCCGATAAATGGCGGCATACACAAAACATAGTTTTGGACTAGGGGTGAAACGATACATCTGAGGATTTGACATCATTAGGCGTCCGTTTGTTTTTATTCTTTATGCACGATACTAAACTTAGAGCTGTACAGAAAACTGTTCTCACGTTCACCTCTCTGCCTCTCTGCCTGCCATTGTGTGTGCAACTCAGCCCTCCCTCCCTCACTGATTGGTTCAGGCACTCACATGACTTTTACTTGTCCAATAGATTATCGATAATCGAGATAAGTGTGTGTGTGTGTGTGTGTGTGTGGGTGTGTGTTAAAGAGAGAAAGTGAGAGAGCTGGGAGGAATATCAACACAGTTCTGATCCACTGTATTACTGTATAGTTACGGATATTGGCGCTGCCAAATAAAAACGGTACGTGCAGGATTTCGACGATGCTTACCGTCCTGTGCAGAGTAAACGATGGCCGTGTGACTGTAGGGCCCCTCTCCTTTAACGTTGAAGGCTCTGACTTTGACCATGAACTTGGTATACGGGGGGATGGAGGCGTCTTTGTGGACGTAGTGCCGGGCCTGGGCGTCAGCCACCGTCACCTTCCTCCACTCAAAGTCATCGTGGGGTCTGAAGGTCACGATGTACCCGAAGTTACGCCCGTAGTAGTACTGGGGGTCCACAGGCTGACGACACCAGGAAACATTCAAAGAATCATGCTTTTATTCAGTGTCTTTCCATTGCCGTTACTGGTTACTACACAGGACCCAGACCAAGTGAACCAGGGGTAGGTCATCAAACATTCACATGTGACTTGAGAGTGACTATTATTCACCGAGCTAGCCGACATGTGGCTAGCTTTGCCCATGCCTCATCCCCATAGCCTCAGCGTCACGCCATATGTCCTGCGAGACGTGCCTGCGTCAGGCACAGCTAACTTCTAAACACATCCCTCAGGCACCAGCTGCCCTGGAACCCAACTGCCAGGCTTGAGCCAGGTAAAAGCAATTTGCACATTAATGCTAGCAGTCGATCACACGGTGCGGCAGGAAAATGGGGCGTTATCATTCAGTTTAATATTTTCTGTGTGCGCGCTTGCATGCGCACTTGCATGCATTGGGGGCCCATGTTTATAGCAAGTATTTCAGCTTCAATGCATGTCTTGTGGTGTATCTGTTTATGTAAGTTTTTATGTAAAAACTATGATTAGTATACAATGTTAATATATTGAAATGAAGTGTTTTGAGGAAGGTAACACCTAGAAGCACAAAAACATGCCTCATCATACTGTACCTACAGTAGTTCATAATACATTGGCTTGTGCGATTGAGTTTCTTTGTGGTGTCAGCTTGCTTTAAAGGCCCCATATCATTCCAATTTGTCATCAAACTGTCATTTTTAACAGACTTTTGTCCCTTCGAGCTGAACGTTCCGTTTCATTTGGCTTCACCTTTAACATTTTTGTTACATTACAGAAATGATTGCACACCTGGGGCCCAATCTGACTGTCTTGTTTTTACACAATTTGTACACATTTTGGCTAATAATGTGTAAATATGAGACAGATTTCCAAATTAGTTCAGCCATTTCAGGTCCCTTCAGGCCAAAAGTACAAACGTGATTGTTTTGATAGGGACCCTCTAACGCTGAAACCCAACAAAATATTTCTTCCCTGCATGCTGCGTGAGGAACATCTGGATTCCTGAGGTTGTGGGGAAGGAAGAATTGAAGCTCAGACCTACCGTCCAAGTGATGGTCAGCTCCTTGCTGGACCCTCCACCCCCGCCTATGTCTGAGGGCGCCACCACAGGAACTGCAATGAGACAGCAACGGCAAGACTGAGATCCCACATGTTGAGATCCCACACAAACAAGGGCGACCCACACAGGTCGCACCCCATCGCTGGCAGCGCTACTGAAATATCACGATATCCATGTCCGCAGCTGTGCCAAGGCCAACACCTTAATGTTCTTGGGGAATTACTAGCTGTTGAGGTAGTAGGAGCTCTAGTTTCTGCTCAATTCCAGCTGCTCCATAGAAAAATCTGACCAGGATTATTGTTTAAGAGAGGTTATTGTAGGTCTGTGATTTCCATTTCATAATCGAGTGTCAGTGTACGATTTCAACCAAAGTGCCCATCGAGGTTCCTGTGGTGGGTTTGGCACTTAGCTTCTGCAGTAGGACATACAAAGCTACAGATTTTTCTGCTGACTCATTTGCACTGATACTTTAATTCAGTCAATGAATAGTGAATAAATATAAAAATGGAAAGCTGAATCATACTACCGCATTTCCACAACCTTTGGAGTGACTCTGACCTTTACTTAGAGTCCCATAAATCTCATGTACGATATTAAAGCCCGAATGGAGGGCCGTGACCTTACCTGCCTCCTCCGTTGTGACTTTGGGAGAGGGACTGCTTGCCTCTCCGGTACCCAGAGTGTTGGTGGCTATTACCCTGAACTCGTACTCGGTCCACGGAATCAAATCCACCACTGTGGCTGTCTCCTCATTCCCCTCCACATCCGCAGGAGCTGGAAAGAAAGCTACTGTACACTCTCTTTTCTTTTTACAACGCCGGCGACTCAAGAAAATAGCAAGTTATGCTGAAACGATATACATTACAGACCCTACCGTCCTAGAATTGAGCAAAACATACATCTGTAACATAACAATAAATGCCCATTTTTAGAACAAACTCTAGTCCTTTAAATTAAATGAAACTGTATTCCTGAGGGACTGCGGCTTGAGAAAATAACATTTGACTCATCCTCGTGAAATGTCATCCACCACGCAGGCCTATCACCCTGTGCAATGGTACAGGGATTATTATGAAACCAGAGCTACAGCCGCTCTGTTTATTTGCGTGTGCCAGTGGGCCGGAGGACTTACATGTCGTGGCATCCTGCCAGACGCCTTCGGCGAAGGAGTCCCGGTACTGGATGGTATATTTAGAGATGGGGCTGTGGTTGTCTGCACCGCGGCTCCACTGCAGCCTCACACTCTTGCCGGTGGTCTCCCCCACCCTCACCCCACCTGGGGGACCGGGAGGACCTGCGGAGAGGAGAGGGAGACGTCATATTAACCTTCCCACACACACACACACACACCTAGCCAGGGATTAATATGCTGTGTAAAGCAGGGCTCAACCTTTATTTTCTTTCATTTATGAAGCCCGATGAGATGTCCACTCATATTAGGTATTTTGGGAGCAAGGGGAAATGAATAAGGGGATTCATCATTCCATCGCTGGTTACGTTTTGGGATTTAGCCAGGGCCAGGTAACAGCCAGTGGTCACAGTTTTGGTTGACTACAACATTCTCCTTCAAAAGCCCATACATCTTGTCAGCATGTCCTTGAGGAAGACACTGAACCACACTTAAAATAAGTAAAAAGCTTTTTTGTTCTTTTCATGTTCGTGTCTTGGCAAAGCCCTTCAGCCATTAAAGCACTTCATGCTTAAACAGCAGTGCCTACAGCTGTTTCATTCATATCAAACACAGCACATCAAAACCCAAACAGTGCCACTTTTAAGCCCATCTTTAAAAAAACATTGATACAGACTGGGCATTAAGGCTTAAGGCTTAAAGCCCATTAAAGCCCATTGACACACATTAACAAAGCTTAAGGCACATGCTGTTGTGGTTCTACTCCTCCCCTCACCCCCTCCTCTGGGGAATATAGCCTGCCTAATAGGAATCCCAGATGGTGTTCGGGTTAGCTTTCCAACTAACAGTTTCAAAAAAAACATTTGCCAGGAATTGTTGTTTTCACAGAATGAGCCTTCAAAACTATGACGATGACCATGATACTGGTCAGTAATTGGCCACTATTCTCTCTGAAAGCCATAGTTTTATTTATAAGCTTTTCCACATAGAAGTCAATTTAAAGAGTGTAGAATTAATGTGTTTTACACGCCCATGTGGACATGATAGAGTGCTATGACTAACATAGACTGTGCTTGGCGGCATCTGTGTTTGAAGGGATAAGCCACGCTGACAAAGCACGACAGACAAATCAAATAAACTGAAGCGGTCAGGTAGCCAAGCTAGACTGTAATGCTACACTAAAATAACAGTCTCGCCCGGCCGGCGTACAAAAAACAGCTCTTCTCCATATCGCAAAATCCCTCAAACTAACAGGCTACAGGTGCGGAGCTGTGTTTTCAGCTCGGGTCGATCTCTTGTATCAGATCCACTTCCTCTACTGCTGTGATAAATGGCCGTCTTTCATCTCCTCCACTCTCTGGTTCTGACTGTTGGCATTCGGCACTCCATTAGGAGCAGCCCCCGGCGGTCCGTATTTTGGTTCCTCTCCGGGGGGAGGGAGGGGGAGGGGGAGGAGGAGGGGGGGACGTCAGTGCCAGCCGCGGTGCTTTCACCTGGACGTCAGTCAACACCTGCTCTGGAGGCAGCAGTGTTGCTCGGGGCGCGGCGGGGATCACTGGCGACCGGATGGCCGGCGGAGCTGTCGGGGTCCTATCTGAAGAAGCCCTTTGTCCGGCCAACACTGGGCCTGTTATTGGCCCAGAGGGAGCCGTGTAAGGCAAGCTGAAGGCGGACACACTGAAGCGTGATCACTATATAGTACAGTGTGTAAAGGTACAGTGGACAGTGTTATCCAAGGAAGAGGTTGCAGGACCAATGCGTTCAGCAGCATTGGCGATCAAGTAACTGTGGTGAAAGATATCTATCTTCTCTCTGACATTTACACATGCTTTTCCTTTAGTCACCATCAGTGTGCAAACAGGCAGATATCAGATATGGTGACAATGAGGGTTGACACCTGTCCTTCTGGTTACTCCAGCCAAATGTGCCGCAAGGTTCAGGCATGGTAAAGGCAGGTGTGGGCATACAGTGGTCGCATTGTACTCTTATCAGAACAAATGGACCAGAGCAAAACAATGGCACCGTAATTGACATTCTTTGTTTATAGTTTTGTAAGGCTTTTTTTTTAACCTACCTATAGTCTGTATGTATCTAGGTATTAAGATATTTTATAGTCACTGGAAACAGTTAAACGGATGGTATTTTTTAAATAAATCATCTAAGAACTAAGGCAGTGCTTCTCTTGGGAGCGAGGCTGTCATGCCTTCTTTGTCTGTGTGTCCGGCAGCTGGCCTAGCTTTAGGACATGAGAGATTTCCTTCCAAAGCTTTTCGCCAGCACCTTTTCTGTTGCTTTCCCTCCCACGGGACGTCAGGGTTGACACATTAGCTGTCAGAACTGAAAAAACTCTCCTTTGAACCATGCACACACTAATACACACAAGAACATACGTACGGCTGTGCGCGTGTGTGTGTGTGTGTGTGTGAGTGTGAGTCATGGCTCACCCCTGACCACCAGGTGGGCGGAGGCGGTGACGTTGTCCACAGGGGTCTGGGCGGTACAGGTGTAGCGGCCGGCATGCTTCAGCTGGGCGTTCTTAATCAAGAGTTCACCGTTAGAGCTTCCATTCTGCAGGAAACAACACATAATGTAGACGGTAGTCTTAAAACCTAAGCCTTATACATTTCATCACTTTGCCTCCAACTTACAGGAATAAGTTGTGAAAGCCTAAAAACGCTTCCTCGGCTGGCTGGCTGGCTAACAGATTGCTGTATGAGTCGCTGTAGTGCCTCTTTAGCTCACCAAGGCCGGAGGGATTGAGATATCAAACCTGAGGGTCCAATTAAGGAAGCAGCTTTCACTGCAGGCAACTCAACATGTCTCATTAATGGAAACTGGAGGAGCGTTTCTAATAGAACATATTCATTGCAGGCAGCCAAACCAAGGTCAAGCGCGTATGAAAGCCTATATTTTCCCATGGTGCACGGCTATAGTTAACTCACTGTATATGAGTCAAACTGGCTTCACTGATACCACATAAACGGCATGAACTGGAACACACCATTTTTTACGAGGGGAAAATAACTTGTGTACTGAAATGGACTATCATCAATCATTATCACGATATGGCGTTTGGCCAGCAGGCGGAGTGACAGATGAAAAATGCTAACCACTGCTTATGGTTATGGCTGCACTAAGAGAGAGTGGGTCATGCCACTGATAATAGATGGGAGCGGAAATTGCTATTAAACTGATATACATTGCAATAGCACCATTGGTCTGGGCAGGCATGCTCAATAGCTTTTGAAAGAAAACACTACAGAGCTCAACCCCGACCTCAAATTTCCCTAATTATGCTATCTGACTTGGAAGACCTCCGCGCTCAAGACAAGAGTAAGGGCTTGTGGTGGGGCCGTGAAACCCCCCGCTGTAACTGCACCGCCGCAATGTCCTCACCGAGGCACGTTCATAGTGCACGCCTCTGTGCACGTCAATAATCCGGCCGTCCAGGGACCAGACAAAGGTGATGTCAAGGGAGGAGTCGTGTGACGCAGTGCACTGCATCTGGGTGTTTTCTCCGACTGTCACATCCGCGTTAGCAGGGGCCAAGGTGATCCTGGTGGCCTCTGGCGACACAGAGGAGAGAAGGCCAAATACCATCAGCTTTGTCATGACGCGACAGAGAGAGAGAACAACAGGCCACGGGAATATTTAGCAATCTATCTGGCGGGGCAGTCCTATTGCAATGGTAGTGCAAAAGGTAGTGCAATATGCATTTATGACCAGAAGAGGGCAGTAAAGTGCCATGCATTCAGTAGAACTGAACATGAAAATCAAATAAAAAGAATGCTAACATTTGCTCTTTCACATCCACTTGATATTCTTAAGTAATTCTACAAAGAACGCTCAAACCAACAACAAAATACAAAGTCTAACGCTAAATTTGACATTGAACAGCATCTGTTCATTCATAAAGTCTTCATAAGATTCAACGCGCTGCATAGAGAGAAGTGTGTCCCCTGTTCCCTTAAGTAGTGACACCTCTAACTCAGCCGTAACGGACAGCTGGAGGTCAAACAGTGCAGTACAGTGTTACTACTGGAGTCATATTAAAAGTAGCAGGAACATAAGAAATATCTAGGCAAAACTTCCTGCATTTCCTCAAACTCAAACCACCCAGGGGCTACTTACTGTCTATCAAACGCAGGATGCAACAAGCACAGGCAAAGACATACAACATGTAGTGAGAATATGGGACTCGACTAGAGTTGCTATGGGGTACTGGGTGTTGCTGGTAGCGCTTAGTAACAATAATATCAACACACAACTTGGTATGTGGGCTCAAAAGAGGCTGGAGAAAAATACCACACAATCAAAACATAACCTTAGAAACTGCTTGGATAATGAAAAATAAATGAAAAACATGCCTGCATTCCAAAACTGTCCACCATTTCCTGTTGCTGTTTCTCTGCATGCTCACTACACACTCAAGGAAACAAGTAGTAGGGGATAGTGAATAAGCAGAAGGAAAAAAGTATCAGGGGAAAAATAGACCCTGAAATGACCTAATTGTAATTGTATAGAAGTAGGACAGCAGAGCTGCTTCAGTGTCATTCAGTCTAACTTTTGATGTGGCGGTCAAAATCCAACATAAAAACCCACTAATAAAATTCACAGCATCATTTGGAGGTCCCATATGGAAGCGCTTTTTTCCAGTGACCTGGAAGTGCTACAGGTAAAGTTTCTTCCTGGGTAGCAAGTAAACATGGAAAAGCTTTAATTCACACAACCCAGAAACCAATGTCTTTTGATGTTATTTGGTTGATATAAAGTCAGATGAAGTTATGATACAAAAAAGCTGGACAGCAAGAAGGTTTACGTCTTCGCTAGCACTTCCGGGTCACTAGTAGCGGGACCTATCGCAGCATTTATTGAGGACTTACCTGTGACGGACAGAGAGCCGGTGCTGTTGGCCTTGCCAAGGTAATTCTCAGCAAAGCAGGTGTACCTCCCTTCATCTGCCCGTGTGACGTTGAGGATTTCCAGACTGCCGTCCTCCCAGATGAACAACCTGTGGAGCATGCGAATTTGATTAGACCAGAGGCACAGCGCGGATATTGCCTGGTAACAGCACCGGGGCGCTTTTCTGGTATCAATCCGCTATACAGTGGTGCCGATATAACTGTAAATATAAATTCAAACATCATTCACACAGTGATAGTGTAAATATAGACATCTCACTACTTTTTGACCTACTAGAGGGCAGTATTAGACTAGGAGCATTGCAATTGAACAGCTGATTTGACAACACGTTTGTTATAAGAATTCATTTTGTTGGCAGAGCCTAATAAACGACAATAATCAAATACTGTCCCTAATTACTCAAATTATCTGCTCTAGTGGGATTTTGTTTTATTAGACTAGCACAATGCCAGTTGGTCTGTCACCACTCCACACACTTTCGCTGTGCGTATGTCGCATGCTGCTCCTCTCTTTGCGTTTGTGTCTAGGCAGACGGGAGATTAAACTGCCTTCGTCAGTGAGGAGAACAGGGCAGGGGCTTACAACACAAGTGTGTCCGCGCCGATGAGCATTAGAGTGCGCCTTATGTCAGGCACTGTCGGCGAGAAGAGCACCAACAAACCAAAACAGCATATTAATGTAGCGCTGTCGACTTAAGGACCCTGAGGCAGCCGAGGAGGTGGGAGAGACAGTAGGCCAGCAGAGATAGCCTTGTGAGCGCACAGGGTCTCACAGGGTGAGGGCTGCTATAAATGAATTGAAGACATAGAGGAAAAATTGCAGATAGACAGGATACTGCAGATTGTACTCTCTACCGTCTGCCGAGTCCTCACCTTGTGGAATTGGAGAGAAGTTCGGTGCCTTTGCTCCAAGTGATGCCAGGTTTGGGGGCTGCTTTGGGCCGACACTCGATCACCACACGGCCATTTCTAGCCCCCAGGACCATCTTCACTGGATTGTGCTCAAACGCAGGAGCGCATGCTAAAGAAGGGACAGCGAGGATAATGAATCATTAAAGATGCTAAAATGTGATTTGCATAATATATAAACACATTTCATGAATACATTCATTAACATTATGTGCTGTGCAGTTTTACAAAGACTGTTACACCATTGCACTGCACACATTTTAATATTTATTTATGTATTATTCATTGATTTATTATTTATTTCAGGCACATGGCCCATACAAACATCATCCACACAAACGCATACATACATACATGCATACATACATACAAGTGATTATAAGGAAAACACATACTGACAAAGAATATATACAAATAAGCTCCAATTAGCTTGAAACATCCTTCCATACTTTGACCCCGCCTTGCGCCTGTCACTCACCAAACACACGCAGCTCTGCGTTGGCGTAGATGACTCCATGGTGGTTCTCCGCTATGCACTGGTACATCCCTGAGTCATCAAATGTCAGGCCAGTCAACTTCATCTCTTTTCTGTCAAACTGGGAAGAAAAAATAATGGGCTAGTGCACTGCAGCGCTTGTTTCCCCATTCTCCAGTTCACCGTTATGCGGAGACCGGGCACAGAATCAAAATGACTGTTTCATTGCCCACGCCTACAGGACCCCGAGATGGCAAGACTCAATAATCAAATGACTTAATTTGAGCGGGAAAAGAAGGTTTCATGAATGAGTAATGAGGTGGCATGGAGCAGCAGAGCTACATCAAACGACCGCCCACGCGCCTCCGCCAGAGCCCGCTGCTCCCCTGGCACTGCTGACAGTTGTTGTTATGGGAGCGTGGCGGGTGAGCAGGGGGCAGTTACACGACTCACACGGGTATCCGTTCACAAAGACGTCGCTTCTCCTGATGCTGTGCCCTACGGCGGTGGTTCTGAAACATTTCCACACCGTGCCAACGCCCAGAAAAGCGGGTCATTGCTCGCGGTCTGAAGGTTCAAACGGTCCAACGGCATTGTCAGCCCGGTCAGAAGCATCAGCAGAATGGCACGTTTCTCAATTCTAAAGCTATCAGCGATGTTCTGTTACTATTAATCTATCCTTTAAAAATCCTTAAAAAAAATCTATGAAATAATATAAGATAATAATAACAAAACTTTCATTTTTTTAATAGCGCTTTTCGAAACACTCAAAGACGCTTTACAGTTTTAGATACAAACAGACAAAACAAAACAGTCTAAACAGACAAGGTACGTAGACAAGGTTACTTGACAGACAATGAGAATGAGATGAAAATGAGGGAAAAACAGGGAAAGTCTATTAACCAGAAAATGCAAGTTTGAAGAGGTGAGTTTTGAGGGCCTGTTTGAAGGATGGTAGATAATGAGATTTCATAAGATAATAATTATGAAAAGAATATTGAAATAATGTAATTAATACAATAACAACTCCTCGGGGGGTCCCAACCCACAGTTGGAGAACCGCTGCCCGATGGTGCCAAAGGACCTGCCGGAGGGTTCTTTGTGTGTTACTGTATACTGCAAATTGTTTTTTTAACAGCTACAACCATACAACTCATTTAATAGGACAATAAAGATTTATGGAGTATTACCGCGTGGCCATTTTTCAGCCAGCGGATGTGAGGCTTGGGCTTGCCGTGGGCCAGGCAGGTCATGGTGTAGTCGCTGCCGATGTCTTTCTCCGTGCTGTTGATGTACTCCACCCACTCCGGAAGGGCTGCCGTGAAAGGATGGTCAAAAGTTAGCGTGTTTATTTGTAGAAAAAAGCACAACTCTGCTGAGTAATGCATATATCCAGTAGTGAAGAGGCATCACTCTCGCAGGAGGTGTGCAGCCTCAACAAAGCAAAATGAATCTGACTTTGTGCCGGAGAGAGGCAACTGAGAATATCTGCCTGGTGAAGTCGACCGCTGTCTAAATACTGTCAAAATAGGTAAGTCACAAGGTTAGTAAGGGTGCAATGCACCCTGCCATTCATTTTACGCTGACAACAACAATTGCAATGCAGCTGATGACCATTTCATCAATGCGCACACACACACGCACAGCGTACCTTCCACGGAGACACGTGCGGTGTGGTAGTCCTTTCCTTTAGAGTTGATGGCCTCACATTGGTAGTTCCCTGCGTCCTCAAACTGCACGCTGTACAGGTGGAGGAGCGCACCTTCCATGCTCACCTCGTGACTGGCCGGGAGCTCCCCATCCACCTTCTTCCAGCGGATCTCAGGTATGGGGCTGGGGGAAAGGGGTGGGGTTTAACAAGGTGTATCATTTCAAGTATTTAAAACCTGAAGTTTTAAGCACGGCATTTCAAGATGTAGCGTGTATCCTGTATGCGTAATACAGCATACACCCCTTTAACAAGATTTCAACCCATAATGCATCACTATTTCTCCCTTCATTGCTCGTGGAATCTCTGGGAATCATTTCTGGGAAAAGCTTCATCGAAGCTGTGGTGCTTCCCCTTTGTCTATGCATGTTTAAAAGTGCGTACTGTTGGATATTAATATACAGATGCACTTACTTCCCCAAAGCAAAGCATTCCAGAGTGATGTTCTGCCCCACCAGAGCAGTGGTGTCTGGGAATTTGACTTTGATGTCAGCAGGGAATTTCTTGATAGGACCTTCAGTGGGTAATAGCACAGGTCATGTGAGGTGAGCAACCTGCTCTAAACACCTGCCAAATGCAGACTGCAAGCAAACTAGCTTGAGTTATAATATAAGTCACACATTAGAACAGTATTGGAGCATAACAGAAATTGTATATTTAAAATACAAAGTACCATTAGCTCATTTATGACTGCTAGATGGCAGAAGTAGACTACTTGTAAAGAAGCGAAGCGACTTCTCTGACGTACAGTACTTGCCAGTTTGCCTCGAGTCAACTACCGTTTGAATGCGGTTTGAATTAGGGGTAGCTAATCCCAGTAGCAGACGTATTGGCTGATGCAAATGGCGTGGTCTGGTGTTTGACAACGCAGAATACAAAAGACGAAATCACATGAAATAGCTGCGGGTCACATAGGACAACTGGAAAACTGTGATTCGCCATATAAAAAGGTACATAAAAATGATTATGTTTTGTGTGTTATAATACATATGATGCTGTGCCTAGCTAGAGAAGAATAGCACATTGTAAAAAGCATAAATGCATAAAAGGACAGCAACAACACACACACACGCCAAGAAATAGAGGCCACATCACACCCAGAGGGCATCTCTCCCGCCTCATAGTAGTAGTCATAATACATGTATGCATGAGAGTTTACCTCTGTCATGTCATCAAAATGAAATCACTGCGCTCACGTTACGAAATGTAAAAACAAATTAAATGTTATTTTACAGCCAAACCATCATACTTCGTACATATCCAGGTACTTCCATAGCGTATTCAATATATAACTATGTGTTGCATGAACGCACAGCTAACAAACAAATAGGCTAATAATAACGAGGGCAAGTCAATATAGACCAAATTGAAGCAAAGAAATGAAAAAAGCTCCCCTTGCCTACGGAACATCCTCTCACACAGAATCATTAGGAATACATGGGAAGGATCTTAGAGTAAAGTTACTTACGCTCAGGCAGCGGCACAAGGGGGATGAACTTGGAGAAGACACTTTTAGAAATGGAGGGACTGGAGACAAAGCAGGAGTAGTTGCCGCTGTCCGAGCTGTCCACCTTGGACAAATAGAGGTTGCCTGTTGTCTGGGACACAAAGCGCCTTTTGTCCAGCGAGATGAAGATGGGGAACTCGTTCAGCATCCATCGGAACGACAGCCCGGCTGCACGGGAAGACAGGCTGTCAATCAGGGCTACTGGGATAGCTTGGGAGAAAGCCAAGGGGATGCGTAGAAGTATATAAATAGCGCAGTCCTTTGTTTGGTATTGACGGGGATGAGCATCCATTTACCTTTTTTGTACCTAATATTACACTTGAGAGGGTTACCATGGCAAAATGTAAACATATAGGCTTGCCGAGCTGGTTATCAGAGCCATAGCAGTCAAACGTTACCATGGTTTCGGATTAGTTAGGTATGAATAATTTGCACACTCATGAATATGAATTAATGTACTTTTTGTGCCTGTGATTTTCTGCTATATTAAAGGGCAATGAGTCAAATTAGACAGAATCCACCCAAGAAGAAGACATACTGTATACACGCTCTCAAGCCAGAAACTAAAATATACAGCATGCACAAGCACAGTAACGTTTTTAAGAACAGATTAGCTGTCTCAGGCAGAATATGAACAAAATGAACAGCTCAGGGCAGTAGAGGATGAGAAAAGCCCTTCCACAAAGACACACACACAGAAACACACACACACTACAAACCAAATGACTTAATTTAGACATCATACAACACTGAAAAATGCCAATTCAGTCCTAGGCCAGTAGGGGGCATAATGTTATTGCTTTAGATCCTGGTGAACCCCACCACCATTAATAACCCCATTTCTCAAGCCTGTTAGATGGAGCCTGATTATTCAGTGACATATCAGGAACAGGACTGTACCTGGGTAGTGGGGTGGGGATGCACAGAGCAACACCGCCCCCAGGCCCTCCTTCACACGCACCGCCTCTCTCTCCTCCGATGAGAAGAAATCAAGGTCTGGTAGAAGAGACAGAGGAACAAACGTCAGCGGTGAGTTGGAGACGCGCGCGCGAACGCACGCGAACACGCACGCACATGTGCACTTCCAGTCGGTCCCACCAGTAGACTCAAGCATCCCTCACGCTCTCCATGTAAGCGGTGTGGAGCTGTGGCCGTGGTTTAGCTCTGTCTGTCTGTCTGTCTTGGGGAGGGAATGCCGGGAGGAGCTGTGGAGCGCGGGGCTTGGGGACTGGGAACAGGTGCGAGCAATTGACTAATGGCCTGTCTCCCACAGTAGAGGGAGCGCGGGCCAGACCCGCGGGAGAGACGGCAGGAGGGAGGCTGGCGGAAAGACGTGCGGGGGGAGAACACTCTACCTCCCCGCACCAATCCTGAGTGGATTATCTCTGCGCAGTATTGAATAAACGCACGCCACGCTGTCCGTGTCAAACCTGGATCTGTGCAGACGGGTGACTAGGCTACAGGCGCTATCATACAACCCAGTCAGAGCATACGCAGGGCGCGGCCTTCTGTTATAAGCCAGGGACGTGGGCGGACAAACACTCACATCCGAACTGGAGCCAGGCCTCCCGGCTGATGACCGTGCCGAGGCGGTTGGTGGCTACGCACGAGTATTTGCCCCCATGCTTGATCCTCAAGGGGCTGCTGATGACCAGGTTGCCTCCCACCAAACTATAGTGGTCGTTCTCTTCCAGGTCGGAGCTGTTCAGCCTCCACCTGCAACACGCAAGGGAAGGCTTAGAATGGAGCCGCATGTTCGACGAAATGGGTATCTTCCTGTGCAGTGACTACTGGCTAGAGATTAGTTTTTATATCAAATATAATCATTTCATTTATTGTGTGATAGGTTTTTTTCACTCAATGAAAGTGCGCATGGCCTGCTGGGAAATTTATACCAATATTATTGAGACTATCTCTCATCAAATATGCTAAAAAAAGAAGGGAGAACTTTAGGTATTTGCATCCTCGTTGATTTAATGAGACACTTGACCGCTCACTGTTTGAAACCCAACTGTGCATGAAAGTGCACACGGTTGTAGGGGGAGGGGTATGGGCTCTCTCTAAAGCACGAGGACATAGTTGGACACACATAAAGGAATGTGCCCCTGAGCATGTATTGACACTGTAGGCACTGTAGGTAGCATTTTAAAGCAATAAATTCAGTGTAATTTTTTAGAAATGCCATCGACATCCGTCAGCTATCAGTGAGTGAATGCTTTGTGAGAGTAGCTGTCCCTCTAATATTTTAAAATATTAAAATAGAATATTTTAAAACTCATATACATTATACTTTCATTAATTTAGACTGCAAAATTGTGTATCACAATATGAAAATCTCTTAAATGAATTGCAACATAATAACCCCTGAAAGATGAGTCCTAACATTCAGATACCAAATAGCTCCACACACCACGGTGGTGAGTGAAGGTCAAACGTGATGTGCAAACAACCATGCAATGAATCCAAATGGAGAAAGCAGTGACACATCGCGGGAAGTAATGAGGCTGGGGGCGTGGGAACATATGTTACTTGTATGTGGCAGGTGGGTTGGCTCTCGCCCGGCAGTTCATGGTGATTTTAGCTTCGGGCGACTCCTCGGGGTAGATGGTGTCCACCGGCTGCTCCTCGAACACGGGCCCGTAACCTGTTGCGTCGCCTGCCAACCAACCAACCGACAAACGAGAGCGGGTAAATGACCTTGTGCCAACAAATAAGACAAGACAATAACAAGGTGACGGGGCTCTGTCTGTCAGTTCTGGGTCACATCCATCATCAAGAGATGACAGTTCAGATGTAGACCTGCTGTAGCATGGGGGGGGGGGGAGGAGAAACTACAGAGAGAATACCTTTAGAAGGGTTTAGAAGGACCTGCTCAGCATTCATCCCAACACACACACTCACACACATACACACACACACACATGCGCGCTCTCTGTTCAAAATAAATTCTGGATTAATCTGTAACTAATCCATCATTCCGTGCAAACCCTTTCTCGGGGTATCGATTAAATAAGCCCCTGGTCCATTCCACACCCTGCCCACAAACAAAGCTAAATGACAACAGAGACTTCATCCACTCTGACACGTCAATGAAAATAACATCATAAGGAAAATGCAAAACCCTGAATCAGAAATGCTAACCTTGCTTACAGTGGCTAGTTCAGAATCTCCACCAAACATCGCACGCATCCTTGTTCAACGCCGTCTCTCTTTTGTGGCGCTAAATCCAGAGAGAGGACTTGATGCAAATGACTTGATCCATTTGATTTGCCTTTTACATCATCATCGCTCGCATACATTTAGCCCAATTACTCGTTAAAAACAGACACACATCACAAATGATTAAAGACATACAAAACAATTGCAGGCTATGAATAAACAATGAGACGAGATGTTCCCAAACACTGATTATTCTCTCAGAACGTGTGTGTGTGTGTGTGTGTGGGGGGGGTGGGGGGGGGGGGTGTCGGTGACTGGAGCAATACCAGCGTACTGTGTCCCTGGGTAAGTTTGTGTGCACGCATTTACGGATTCATATGCATATAAATAAGTGAGTTTGTGTGTGTGCGTCTTGTGGGTTTAACAGAGCGCCCGATGCCTCAGTAGCATTATCCCGCTTCCATTCTCTCTATTCTTTGTTATTCTTCCAACGACAGAAAGGTGTGCAGTGACTCTAGAATACATCCCTCCCTGAAATGTCAAACTGACATTTTTGGATAAACCAGAACAAGAAAGATACTTTCACCAGCTTACTAGCTGAGGCGACGTACACGCCACTGAAAGAGCAATGTATACTTGTATCAAAGATAATCCTTTAACATAGTTCTAGGTTGATGTCTGTGGAACATAGAGATATAGACTTCATCTCTTAATTCCAAGTCAAATGAAATCCCCTCACATTCCCATGACTTTCACCAGTACGGTGGGTACATTTACAGGAGCAGGAAGGGGTTTGCTCAAGGATGCTTACAGGTTGGCCAGGAGTGTTTGTGGGGATCAAACCCACAAACACTCCATTAGCGGGGAGGGGGGGGGGGGACTCACTGCCCAGTCATAAATGCCCAATTAGTAAAATAGTTATATTAGTTATATTAGTAAAATAGTTAAAAATAGTTTAGTTGTAGATGATCAAATCTAGTGAGCCCTCTATTGTCGAGAGTCTCACAACCATGTTTTTGATGAGGGAGACGTCACACGACAGGATGCTGATACGCTCTGACACTGCAGCAGCCAGTGGAGTGCGACCTCCAGTTACTGCTGCATGAGAGGGGATTAAACATAAACTTGGCAAGTGGGGCATGGAGAGTCTGACAGAGGCCAGGTTAAGTGAAGAACTGTGTTCTAGGAGTGAGAGAGAGAGAGGGACAAAAAGTGCAAGAGAAGAAAAGAAAGAGACAGATTGTGCCACACGTGCCTTAAGATGCAGTTCCTCTTCTGGCCATCTGATGGCTCTCTCCAAAATAGAGCAAAAGAGCCTCCTTATGAATGGAAGTCAATGGAAAAGACACCCAACCTCTAGGAGAAATACAAATGACTTTATTCCACACATTAGTGTCTCAACAGCTAATTCCACTTGTAATGTGATGTTGGCATCCTTTAGGAATTATTCCATTAACAGTATCCTAAACATTAAAGAAGGTTATGTCGCAAGTTGCAACCAATCACGAGAGACCTACTGTAGTCAGCCAATTGCAAGAGGGTTTAAAGCAATCGACTTGATTGTGGTGCCAAACACCTGGCCTCGATAGATGCCTGTATAAATCTATGGGAGGGTCTGCGGTGAGAGGCAGAAGCAGCAAAGGAAACCATGAATGTGAATGTGAATCTACCATTTTGCACCTAAGCCACTCTGAAACCGGACCTTATATCACACATAAACGGGACATGAAGAGAGAAGAGAGTCGGCGAGCATATGGCTCGTCGCTGTGTGACCCCAGAGAGAGACATGTACGCTGGTGGCAGTAGTAATGTGGGATGTGACATATGGTCGGAGAGCTCGCTCTCTCTCTCTCTCTCTGAGGATCTCTTTATTGACAACTCTCTTCTGGTCCCCCATCTCTCACAACCGCACCACATATTTCCTCACGCGCTTTGATTTAGCCTTGTTTTTGTTACCTCCAGCACGATTAGTCATGGCTGACAGGTGGTGTCTAAACGGAGACGTATGCTAAACCCCTCTTATCTATCACCCCCTGATTCTCTCCTCTGCATCTGTTCATATTCTATTATTATTCTATTCTATTCTATTCTAGGCCTAAAGTGTGGTAATTTGACACAGCTTTATTTTGAATGCGTGTGCTGTTCGAGAAGGAAGTAATGATTCTCACAGCAGTCAATGGACAGACAGCCCACCATGTGCAATCAGAAAAAACCCTCTCTCAGACACACAGTCACACAGACACACAGAGTAATAAAGACCTTTCTTCTGACACATCCAAACAAAGAGAGAGAAAAAAGACACACAGACCCCTTCCCAACACACACACACACACACACACACACACACACACACACACACACACACACACACCCACACACAAACACAGACAAACTCAAGAAAAAAAAATAAAAAAACAC